>QANU01114094.1:494857-519769 GCA_003254905.1 Nissolia schottii | reverse complement strand
AAGCAAAGACAGGGAATTAGATAGAAAAGGTGGCATCACATTAAAATTGTGGTGGTGAAAGTGGAGATTATACTGAGCTTAGGAGTAACGTGTAGGAATAAGGATGGTGTTGCAATTTGAGAAACAAATATGAGTAGTTTGCTGGGAGGGAGTAATAATAAAGGGGGAAAAACACGTTTGGTTGCACTTAACTTGGAGGGTGCTTTTGTTAATGAGGTATACAGAACAAAATTGGTGAAGTGAATGATGAACGAGAGAGGGAGAGAGAAAGAGATTTGTGTCTTGGACCATTGAATGTTACTTAAGGATGTTTGTTCGTAACATAACGTAGATTAATGATACTGAAAATTGCTTACCAAGTAGTGGGTTTCATATTTAGTCATGGTCTTAAGAGACTTTTTGACACTGAATACATGTAATTTTGTGGCATAATTTTAAAGTCAGTTTGAACTTTCCTTTTGCTAAATCTTCCACCATAAATGGTAACACAATTAACATAACAACGCAAGTCCTACATCGAACAACAAGAGGATGGAAAATCAACTTTTTAGTTATAAAAGAAAGGGTGTTGTTGATTCAATTTATAAAATTAAAATATGATGACAAACATGATATGGACCTTTTAATGTGTGTGTTTGTGTTTTAGGATTAACATTGCTTTAGATCCAGAATTTGTTTAGAAACTAACTCTGCCCAAGCTTGGTGATTGATATAAGTGGACAAAAAATAAAGAGGCAGCTTAAGTCCATATATCATGGTCCAACAAGGAGTCCATGAATGCTCAAATTTATAAGGTCAAACCCAGACAAAACTGAAGCAACCCAATAGATTGACCCAACAAAATTTGAGAGAAAAGAAAAATAAAAGGGTAAGAAACCAAGAAGGGCTAAATTTCAATTATTCATTCAATGAGTGAATTCAAGTATCTTGAATTTCATAAATAAGAAATCAAGAAAATCTTGAAGGTCAAACAAAAATTCCAGAATAAGACACTCCTGTCAAAACTAATTGAAAGGAAGTCCAAGATTCTGGATACAAAGGAAAAGCTATGATTGAGGGGGAGCAAATCTACCAAAAGAGGTATATCTTAAATCTCATCTAACTTTTCATTAAATGTTTGTCATCAAGGCGGAGATTGTTGAGTTAGAATTTGAAATTATTATATTTGATGACAAACACTATGTGAACGTTTTAATGTGTGCATTAAAGTATTTCAGGAGAAGTTAGGTCCATAATATTCTGAGCAACTTGAAATCATTTTTTGGCCCAAGACCAAGATTGCTTTTAGTAAAAAAAAAAATGGAATATATGGATATCAAGCGAAGAGCCACGTTAAAAGAAATTGAAAAATCAGATTGCTGCCCATAAGAAACAAACGGGCCAACGTGAGTTTGTTGAATAAAGAAAGAAATTGGCAGGTCCTTTGAAAAAGGAAGCAAGACATAAATGCTATTAGAGAAAGGAATAAAATATTTTTGGGAAGCAGCAAATATCTCTTACAGGAGAGTAAATCAAAGAAAAGCAAAAGGAAAGGTGATGGTAAGTATTGAAAGCTTTTTATTACTCTCGTCGTTTAAATAATATATCCTTCTTTACAGCTTTCAGATCCTCGGGGGATCCAATTGCAGTATAGTCGGGTATAGTCGTATCCACAGGGAGTTGCAAAAATACCGTTCTTGAGTTTGGTTAATTAAACAATCAGGTGAAAGATTGGTAAATTGATTGATAGTCTAATAAGTAAATAAAGAACATAAAAGATAAATATGCAACAAATCAGAGGTAGATCCGGAAGCTTGTTAGGAATTGAATCATATCATAGTTTCATGCGTCCATTTACTTAGTACAATAGAATTATCATTTCATTGATTGCCCGCCACCAGTTCTTAACTTGTTCATCGCTTTTGCGCATGAAAAGATCATCAGGTTTCCTTTGTTAAGCTGTCACTTTCACACACGAACTTAACAAAGTACGCCAGCGTTATTCCAGATGTTAAAACGGCTAACCCTTAATTCCAGTTACGGCAACAAAGAATTAGATGAATTGATTTAGTTCCAACCTATGATGCTGCTCTCGCGCGCAATCAAACAGTTTAGAATCGTGTTTTAGGTAGCAAGCTAAAACAAGCATTAAGCGTAAAATCATTCAAGCAAATCATAGAAACTGATAGATTCATAAGCAAAAGTTACATAGATACAATCATACTACAATATTCATCAAAATCCCAACAACAAGAGGATTAGAAATCCAACTTACAAGAGAATCTCAGAGGCAAGGTTATGGACGCTTACCATGACACGTTCTCACGCTGTCATGACAACGACCGCCATGCTTCCTCGATCGCTCCCGGCTCCTTCACCAGTCTCCTCTTTGTTGCTAAACTAACCTAAGCTTTGAATTACAAGAAATATGAAAAAGAAATGAAGTTTGGATGAAAGAAGAGATGCTTTTGAAGAGTGCCTCGGGTCCTCTATTTGTAGGCAAAATTTGTGCACTCCGCTGAGCGGTTTAGGTGTAATCGCTGAGTGATACTGGCCCTTCTGTTGAGCGAATTGGTCTTTTCCGGCGGCTACAGGCTGGCACAATAAATGCGGCGGCGGCTTTGCAGGGGCAGCGCTGACTTGTCAGGGCGGCGCCAGCTGTTGGCGGCTGCAAGTGGCTCCGGTGGGTATGACCGCTGAGCAGCCCAAGTACTACCGCTAAGCGAACCTTGTCGTTTGTGCGCTAAGCGGCCTTCGGTCACCGCTGAGTGGCTGCTTCTGATTTTCATTGTTTTGCTTCTTTTTTTCCTCTTTTGCCCTTTGCTTCATTCTTCTGAGATTATTCCTTAATTAATATGCTTGCATTCATCTTTTAAAATATATTATAAATCCTACAAAAAATGGGAAATTTAGTTAGATAATTCTTTTAAAACATAAACAGATAAGTGTCATTTCATTAGGTAAAATTTGTGTAAATTTGGCACTTATCAGTAAGTCTCCAAGAGGATTAGGAAAGTAAAATCTAAATAGGGAAGAAAGAGGAATAAAATGGAAGATTGGCATTGACATATCAATTGAGAGAAACTTTGGGAAAGCAAAGATTTACTTGTATCTCAGTCAAAGAGAGTAAATGCTATCAAGGACATGAATGAAGAAAATCAAATTTTCTTGACAAAATGATATGTTGAATATAGAAGAAATGAAATAGAAAAGGGAAGTAAGACGAATGAACAGCTAACACGTTGGGAAGCAAGTATCAAGCATGGTAACTTCCCATGGACAACAACAGATGAGTCAGAGAAAATAGGACAAAAAGGAAAACAACATTCATGGCTCAAGAAAGCTAAAGTCACGTATGATATTCAGCAAGAAACTCTTATGGAAGGAAGAGGAAATAAAGCTCCCCATGACCAAAACTCAAGCTGATGTCTACTAAAGCACATGAAATGGAAAAGGAAACAAGACAAGAATCAAGCAAGAAAGCTTAACGTGATGCAAGACGAAAGAAAGAAATCAGAAAGCAAATGTTATGAAAAGAAAAGCAAGAAACACATTCTTCTTGCAACGGTCAAAAGGACCAAATTGAAGCACATGTGTAGAAGTCGTATTAAATGAGCATTAGCGAAAATTGGAAGGAGCTGAGCGGATTAAAATCAAAAGAAGGAAGAAAGAGAGAATCATTGAAGAATGGCAAAAACGAAGGAGATGATCTCAAGCTTCAAGAATATGCTAAGGATCGAGTATAAATGGAAGTGTCTTCACCATTCTAAAGACACACAAGACATAAGAGAAAAATGAGAGAAAAAGACCACCATTGAAATACATCCTCAAGAGCTCTCCACCTACAAACCTCTCATATTTTGAATATGTTATTTTCAATCATTTGATTTGGTATTTTGGTATTTTATTGCTTGGTGAGAAAATTGGTTATTTGAGAGTTTGTTTTTTGGCGAGCAACAGAGAGCTTGAGAGAAAGATTTTCAGTTCAAGTCTCTGTATTTGAAATTTCTATCTTGTGAGTTCTTGAGAAGAACTATTGGTGCTTGTAAGTTTTTGTGAAAGAAAAACAGATTTTGGCGATTGAAGAACTGGATGTGGATTCCTGACTAGGAATCGAACCAGTATAAATATTGTGTGTGTTTTTCTTCTTCTCTCCACTATTTACATTTCCTATCATTTAAAAGAAAATCTATTTTTGTTTTCAAAATTTTGGTTTTTCAGAAAACTTGTCTCCCTGAATACAAGGAGATATCTCCTAAACTTTTAGGAGATAATTTTCAAAGAAATGTTAGTTTTTTTTAAAGCGAAAGACTTTGCTTAGATTCAACCCTCTTCTCTAAGCCACACAAAACTATCAGGTGTTGTGAGCCTAATAATAACAATGTGATTCCGACATTGAACAACACAAGAGGGGAAACAAATATTTTAGTTAGTAAAGAAAGAATGGTGTGAATCTAATAACTCATTATTGAGCTTTAAAAGTTAAAAGACGAACAAAACTTGTTTGTATTACTGTTTTAATTTATTAAAAGAATTAATAAAGTTTTGATTTAATGGTTTATTGGTCTAGTGCAATCTGTTCATCGATTCACATGTTTTTTTTATTGGTTTGTTAATTATTGAATATTAGCGACTTGAATAGTTGCAAAATTATTTAGGTCTTGCCACAAGCTATTTAATAATTCATTATTGTTACGGACTAATCTTAAGAGAGATTGAGCCGCAATTTATCCTGGGCCCATGATGACTCAACTCCATTTAAAAAAAGTATGTCAAGCTGCAACCAGAGCATTTAGTGATTCCTGGATGATCCATGTAGGTCGGGATAGAAAGACATGGTCTAATAACATTGAATAATTGTAGAGTACCATTAAACTTTCCTGAGATTTTTCAATCATAATTTTAATATTCATGTATAACTAAAACTAGATAGATATTTGAGAATGGAGGTGGTACATGAAATCAACAAAATGTTATTGGATTGTTCATAAAGATCATAGAAGAGAGTTTCACACAACTTTTATATGGAATAATGTGGAATTGTACGCTGCCCCCACCATAATCATCTTCCATCATCAAAGGCAATTCGAGCTTCATCCCTGATGCTGTCATACACGGTGTTTTGATGGCTACTGCTATCACCATATTCATATAGTCTGGATGGTGACTTAGGAATTAAGTATTGAGTCTCTTCTATATTTTTGTCTGCCTTGTTCCAAGGGTGCTTCTGTATTAGCATTATTCCTTCCAATTCTGCTGCCACTTCCTTCATGCTAGGTCTCTCCTCCCCATTAAGTCTCAAGCACTTTGCTGCAAGAATAGCAACCTCCTCAATCTCCTGCTTACTTTCTTCATTTAAAATTCCAACTTGAAGAATTTCAAACAAACGATCCTCTTTCAAGCAGGATAGGAAGTAGATAGCAAGACATCTTTTCTCTTCTGATCTGTCAAAAGAAAGAGGCTTCTCACCTGTTAGAAGCTCTACTAGCACTACCCCAAAACTATAAACGTCACTTTTCTCAGTTAATTGGCTTGTCTGCATGTACTCAGGGTCCAAGTACCCGAGTGTGCCTTGCACAATTGTCACCATTGCAGTTTGATCAAGTGGAACCAATCTTGAAGCTCCAAAATCAGACACTTTGGCAGTGTAAGTGTTATCTAGGAGAATGTTGGCACTCTTGACATCTCTATGGACAATGGGTATGGAGGCAGATGAGTGCAGATATGCCAATGCTCCTGCTGCCTCTACTGCTATCCTTATACGATTTTTCCATGTGACATCATTTGCCTTGCTTTCGTTGTGGATAAAATCAAAAAGGGTGCCATTGTTAACAAATTCATAAACTAGTAAAGGAACTTGTGTCTCTAAACAACAACCCAAAAGTTTCACCACATTCCTGTGATTGATTTGGGACAGAACAACCACCTCATTAATGAATTGCTCGATTTGGCTCTCATCAACTATTTTTGACTTCTTAACCGCAACAATTCTGTTATCTGATAAGAATCCTTTGAAAACTGTACCATAACCTCCTCTGCCAATGATTAAACTTTCATCATAGTTGTTGGTAGCCTTTTTAAGTTCCCCTGCTGTGAAAATCTTAGCAGTTTGGGGGGACTCTCCTCTTGAAGAGAGCTTATTTAGCAAAATTAACCCACCATTTTGCTTAAAGAATTTCTCTTTCAGTTTGACGAGTTTCCTTTTTTGGTATATCAGAAATAACAATGAAGCCGCCACAAAAAGGGCAATAAATCCCGCGCTTCCACCTACATTCAAAATATACGTTGGACACAATTCTTGAATTTTTCTTCAAAGCGAAGTCTAAACTAAATGAGAATATCATCCACTAAGATGAAAAATTATATAATATATATATGTGTGTGTGTAAGTTTCTTACCAATGACAATTTTGAGAAGAACGCTTTCTTGGTAGCACTTATCTACCATTGTTCCATTTCCAGATTGTCCCTTAGGACAAAAGCATTGGTAGGATCCATTTGTATTGAAGCAATTATTGTCAGTCATGCATGTATGACTTCCCGTCTTACATTCGTCAATGTCTATAAGATCATAACAAATAAAAAATTGTTAAACAAGAACTACTGTTTTGCTCAAGTTCAAACTGAACATATAAGCTCGTTAATTTTTTATTTTTTTTTTGGTAGAGTAAGAGCTCATAGATTGAGTAACTCAATAATTATTTTTTTTAATTTTTCTCTATTTAATAATTGAAGCAAACGGTAGGCTAAATGTTTAATCTGTAAGGTTTTGCAATTACTTTATTTTTCTAATTAATTTTCCTTTTCAAATAGAAATTTAGTTAAATAAATAGTTATTTTTGAGACTATATATGAAGTATATATTCGTTTAGAACCTGACTAATTAAGAACTGTCACTTACATCCACTGAAAAAAAAAATGTCACTTACATAAAACAGAACTTGACATTATTTTTGAGATAGACATTATTTTTTTAGATATCCAACCAAGACTTGAAATTTAGGGATAAATAAGTGGTAAATTCGTGTATATTAATTAGAGTTAAGGGTTTAATAAACAAGAACTCTTTTTTCGCACAAGTTCAAACTTAATTTATATTTACAATATATTTAAATTAATCTTTTTTTATATATACTAGTAGGGTGCAGGTATGAAAGTAGAGAGTTTGATCATGAAAACTGTTTTGCAAAATATAACTTTAAAAATAACTTTTCTCTTTATGCATGTGATTAAGAGATAATAAGAGTAAATAAAGAATAAAAATGTGACCACATCACCGGTTAAAAAGACTCAAATGCTTTAGATGTAAAGATATGTGTTTTTAGAACTCAAATTTCTTACACAGAGAAGTCATAAAGGAAATTATATGCACTCCTTATCTCCACTTATATGAGTCACATTTAACTTTGAGATATAACATTAAATTAATGTATCTATATGCAATTTTATCCACATCAAGATAAATTAATTTAAAATTTAAAAATCTAAAAATTAAAAGTGAATTATATGAATCAACGGAGTGAGTAGGTTAATGTTTAATGGAATCAATTACCTCTGCAACCATCAGGATGGTAAGGGTTTCCTTCATAACCTAATTTGCATCGACATAGGTAACCATCCCCAGTGTGTGAGCCTACACAAGTGCTATTTCCCTGGCATACATTGTTCCCTTTTCTCGTTGAACCATCGCACGTCTCATTCCAAATGGTCCAATCAAACACCACGGGGAGTCTCTCAAACGGCAAATTTTTCAAATGGTCCTTAGAAAACGTGTAATTCCCATTCTTCACCACAAACGAGTAGCTGCATTTATTGAACTCCAAACAACTATTGAAATTCTGAAAGCTAGCCGCCTGACGAGAGATGCTCCTCATTCCGTTTGGAATGTCCACTTGGCAACACCCAATCCCGGAACAATTCCCGTCATCAATGTTCTCACTACTCTCTGCCTTTCAAAATAAGCCCAAATTAAGCAAAACATAGTAAATGTTACTGAAAGTAATAAAAAAAAGTATTTGAATAGACAAAAATGTTTTCATTTAGAAAAAAATATATTTTATGTATATATTTAACAACTACAATTAAATTAAAGATTAAGAAAAAAATAAGAGTAAAAGTCTAATTTGGTTCCTAAACTAAGCCACACTTCATAAGTGTGGTTAAACGTGTAGTTTAATATATCAATGACATTATCATTACTTTCCCTCATTCTCTACACTTTTAAAGATGCGTTTAAGTGCATTTACTAAGTGTGATTAAGTACAAAGGTATTTTACTTGACCTATATTTAAAAATGACAAAGACTAAATTAGGATTTTTTTTGTTAGAAACCAAATTAACCTATGGGTAATTTAATAAGGAATAAATTAAAGAAAATAATTAATGCTAATGCCAAACACGAATTAGACAAATATTTTAAAAACTTAATTAAGAAAAAAAAGGTTAATTAGGTTTTTTCCCCTCAAATTTTGGGACAAAGGAGATTTGTTTGGATTCAAGGACAATATTTGATTTTTTAGTACTTTAAAAATTACATTTTTACAATGAAATTTAAACTTAAGACCTTATGCATACTATGAAAACTCTTTACCACTAGATCAATTCTAGTGGCTTAAGGACAGTTATATTTGGGGAAAATGATATTGAAATAGAATTAAAAGAAATAAGTGGGGTTAACTATATATAATACTTATAATAGTGTTTAAGGAAACAAATGGATAAATTTGATTGGGTTAAAAAAAAGTGATACGATATCCTTGTTTTCAAAGGCACAACATCCGTAAAAATAAAAAAAAAATAAAAAGGATGTATATTACCATAACATCTTAAGCACCCGGTTGAATACCGTCTGTTATCGTAGTAGGAGTTGAGGTATCCGTAAGTGTCGCAACCGACACTTATGAACTTGTTGTCGCTGCTGGATATGGTAAGAGAAGGATTAGCTGTGAACGTGGGTTCATTACCGGACGTTTCGTCGTAACAAACCCTAGAGACGAAGAGCATCATCTCTACCTGACCTTTGAGGATGTTTATGTTTAAAACAGGGACGTTACCCCAAAGTAAAGTAGAGCCGTTGCAAATAAGGCCGAATCCTCGCAAGGAACAGTTCTTTCCAGTTGTAGAAGTTGAATTTTTCAGTCCAAATGGATACGGAATTGGAGCATTTCCACAAGTTCCTTGGCATCCATCAAGGGCTTGATCATCATCTGCACCTGCTCCTGTTATTGCAACAACAACAACAACAATTGATAGAAATAGGGCCTTCTGTTTCATAATGCCACACGATTGATTATAATATATATCACTCACAGAATAACAGTTGAGAAGATGAACATGGGTTTTACTCTTTTATAGGCATCGCAATGTTGTCCTCAAGTTAAGAAGTTGCTGGGGAATATGCCCTCTCCTTTCCTTTCTACCCAAATAATGGGTCAAACTAATTTGGACCCCGTAACTAAACCTTTAGACACTCAATTAAATAATGGGGTAGGGACCTTCTTTCATTAAATGGGGCAACAGTACTCTGTTAAGGACTATGTTTTCAGGTAAATTATTAATCTCTAAATCTTTTGTAATAATTTTTTCTAAATAGACGCGTGATAATTGCAGCTTCAATAATTGTTGATTGTAATGATGTAAGTGTTGAATGTGAAGTTAGACATGAATAAATCGATAATATTGACAAAGACAAATGGTTGATTACTCTCTCGTATAATTGAAACATGTACACTTATTTAAATTGTGATTACTAACCTAACAAAATTAAATATTTTTTTTCTGCCAAAGTTAAGTATCCTCCATTCCTATTATTAAAGAAAAAGACTAATCTTTTTTTTTATGTAGTAAAATTTATCTTTTCAACTGATGTTTTTTTTTTAAAAGAATTGAACCGAAATCCTTATGCTATAATGTGCTTCTACCCTGCTATGCCAACACCCTTACTAGTTATGACAAAATGGGTCTTAAACCCATACTTTAGGAAAGATATTTGTTTGTGGCTGTCGTTCGTTTGTTGACTTGTGAGGAAGACTGACCAAAACATACTATACAAGAAGAACTGGTCCAAGAAGGGATATAAGTAGCGGCACCTTCAATTACAAAACAAAGAGAGAGAAGAAGAAAAGTCAAATAATAAAATGATACTAATAGATCTATAAATGTTGGATTTTTAAGATTAAAATTTTTATGTGTCGACTCGGTCAGCAAGTGAAGTCGCCCCCTAAGTCAATTGGCTTGCTGTTTTAAAGGCTATGATGTGGTACACAATTAATTCAAATTATTAAACACATAAATTGATAGAGATACATTATAAGCAATTAAAAATGTGAATAAATACTACCAACATAATTCTAGAAGATGATGTAGGATACTGTTGATCTGCAAATGATGAAGATGGTAGCTTACACTCATATTGACGTATACAATTAAGTTCTTTTATATATATATATATATATATATATATATATGGTCTCAGTTAAAATATATATTATTATATAAAGAGAATGGTAAAAGTAATCGTCATTTTAGTTTCTATTCATTATATTTAATAGTTTTTCAATTCCAAACTTATAATAAAAAAAAAATTATCTACACGCACTCTCTTAGCGGTCACCATTTTGATCTATTATACCTACAAGCAGCTACCATATAAATACTTTATAGACATGGAGTTCTTGTCAATAACCACTAGTAACGGTTGGAAATTTATATTTCCAATATTTGTGGGCTCATATTCGTTAACGATTATATTAGCTATTTATCATATATGGCTTAATTCGGTGATCTAATTATTTGGTTAAAAGCATTTTAGACTTAAGGAAAAGTGAATGTGGGCTCAAATGGGTAGATACCACCAGTATTGGCCCATCAGGGGATAATGGGAACCCTGATGAGCTTAAATACATGAGGAACGGTTATGGTCCCCAATACACCAAATTGGAAAACGTTTCACTTCTCCCCATCTGGAAGAGAGACAGACAGTCCCATTGAGGAACTAAGGAGGTTTGGTTGAAGAAGACCACAAAACCATTGTTCTCGTTCGTGATCAGTTGCGCCAAGGGATTCCTATCGCTAAACCATGGATTCAGGTATTTATGCAATCCCTTTATCCTTAGTAATCTGACGTGATGTAATTGTGATAAATTCCAACAGTAACAAATATTGAAAAACTTAAAAATGTGTAACTTTCAAAGAAAAAAAAAACCTAGTAAACTCATATCGCGTCGTTGAGCCACCCACATGGTCCTCATGACCGCAATCCAACCCCCTTGCCATCCTGTGTCCTTCATGTCACCATAGTGAGTTTCGTCCCATTGCCATCGTGTGCTCTAATCCCTTGTCGTTGTGTGCTTCGTTCCTTCGCGATTGTGCGCCACTTATCATTACCTCGTCTCTTCCCCTATGCAGGTCATCATTTTGGTTTCTTTGGACCCACAAGACGTGATGGATCACTACTAGAAAAACGTCATATATTGGCAGATTTAATGGCGAATTTTGTGTCCAAAAATATTTGACAGTATTTAAGTCGTCGGTAAGTTGTTATCGTCAGATTTTGTATCCGCTGATAATTACCTGTAGATATATCTACCAGTATCTCATCACAAGAGCGATGCCTTTTTGAAATGTTACCAACGGATATTTCCGTTGATAAATAGTTGTAATATAATAATGTTATTTATGTTACCGAAGGATATATCCGTCGAAAATGTATAAATTTTTTTAAAAAAGTGATTTTAAAAATTCCATAATTGTAAATAACATAATTAATATTAAAATTCAATTTCCATTACATTTAAAAAAATATTAAAAACATGTCAAATCAAAAGTGGTCGCCACTGCGATGAGGTGAGCTAGGATTGGGGTGTATATGGGGCTCATCGAATCTTGGCCATTGTCGACGTTGTGGTTGCTAGGGCGAGGAGTGTTGAGAATATGCTCGTCGTCACCTTCATCCTCCAACTATCAGAGAAGAAGAAGTCGGGCAGTTGTAATGATCTTCTTACTTGTATATATGACCACATGTGGGAGAGATTGGAAGCCATATTTTCTTCTAGCTAAAGGCAGGTCACCTCCTACTGTAGCTGCATGGCTTGGGTGTGGAGCTCAACATTGAGGCTATGAACAATGTGACGGATGTCATCCTCAATGGGCATGGCGGCGGATCTAGAACTAGTGCTAGCAGCCGACTATCCTCTCCCCTTCCCCTCTCCTGATTGCTGTAAGAAGAATTTTACCCCTACCATATATGCGGTTTCTGTTTGTACTACTGGTGACCTCTAACCATAATGTGTCCTTATCAATTTCTGGAACGTCTTCAGCTCCACCTTCATCCTTGTCAAGGCTTTGAGTCTGCTGCGATCTTGCCTCATCTAACCTATATTCGAATGTCGTCTATAAGTAAAATAAAAAAAATTCACATAGTTAGTAACACAATTTAATTTACAATATATATGTAATGAAGTAATTAATTATTAAGTAAATTAATACTTACCATCGTGTTCTCAAACCACAAATCGACCCAGACAGTCTTTTCACTCTTCTCATCCTTCTTTAGGTGAGTATATCGAAGGACCTCTGACTTAGAGGGAGGTATGCCGAAGTCTAGGGTCTGCATTTCGTTGAATATATATTATATCATTAAACTAAATTAATTTGAATAAATTAAACTGAATAATTAAATTAACAAATTTAAAATGTTACCATTCTCTGCCTTGTGGACCGACTAGTGTGCATCAATCCCCTTGCTGAATTTCTAGAAGCCTTGACCTTCTCAGATTTGTCTTTAAACTTCTTCGTGGCCCAATTTTGGCGAAGGGCATTGAGCGTCTCTTGAGTCATCAAAGAGAAAGGGTTTTTATTTGTCTCGTCCTTGATCCTTTTGTACAATTTTTGAATTCATTTTCTTGCTCTGTATTAGAAGGTTGTGTACATATCTTTATAATCCTCATCAAAGAGGAAATGCTCTTACACATAAAATTAATTAAATATATATACATAAAAATATACACAACAATTATACATAATTATACGCATTAAATTAATGTAATTATATACCTTGCAAGCGTCATACACACGCCTCTTTTCCCCATCAAGAATAACTGTCCAATAGGGTGCATAATGATCGTATAATCTCTCCATTATCTTAATCAGTTTGGTCCTGCAGTTTCCTGTATATAGATACCACCTTAATATTGTACAAAAATATGTATCAAATAATATGGCCTCATTCGAAGCTATTTATGGGAGACGTTGCAGATCTCCCATTGGTTGGTTTGAAGTAGGCAAGGGAAAGCTTATAGCTCCCAACATTATCCAAGATACCACAGATAAGTTCAAGTTGATTAAGGAAAAGTTGTTAACAACACAGTCTTGGTAGAAGTCTCAGGCCGATCAGCACCGACATAGCTTGAAGTTTGAAGTTGAGGAGAGGTCTTCACGAAGGTGTGCTCGATGAAGGGGGTGGTTCATTTTGGAAAACGAGGGAGGGAAGCTTAAACCTCGATATATAGGCACGTTCAAGATCGCCAAGAAGGTTGGTTCAGTGGCCTACGAGTTGGCACTACCACCAAGTTTGGCAACAGTTCACCCAGCGTTTCATGTATCGATGCTCAGACGGTACGTCTGCAATGATAAGCATGTCTTAACTCAGCAAGACGTCGGGTAGATCTTGACATGTCCTACAAAGAAGAACTAGTGGCCATAGTAGACAGATAAGTCAAGAAGCTTTGCTCAAAGGAGGTGACCTCAGTAAAGGTCATTTGGAGGAAGCAACTTGGGAGGTAGAGGACACAATGAAGAAGTTATACCCCTACCTCTTCGATCCTTCCGGAACGTTCCAAGGTACAATCAGCCAGTTAATTTTGGGGACCAAAATTGTTTAAGTGGGAAGAATGTGAAGATCCAAAGTTTCAGAGGCGCGTTGCATCGCCCCTAACTCACTGTAGCAACGCAGTACGAGAGACGCGTTGTAGTGCATCCATAGTGTTTTAGCAACATGGAGGCTGCATCACAAACCCTAGTTATAGCCTATTGGGATAAGAAAGAGGGCCCATCCCTCTGCCTATATATAAAGCTCCCCTCACAACTTTACAACTTGCTTAGAGCTTCAGAATTCCTCCATTGAGCGCGGCATTTCTGCTCATCTTCTCCCTCTCTCTCTCTCTCTCTTTGTGAAGGCACGACGTCTTCACCTAGGGTAGGTAGCCAGTCCTTTTAGGGGTGGCCTAGGGTAGTAGTAGGTCCCAACACTGCTACCTTGGTAGTGGTAGCGCTATAATGGTCCACAATTGTCGTGGCAATACCGGATCGCCGTAGCGATGCCACTTCGCTATCGCGATGCCCTTCAGTTATGTTTTATTAGTTTTTGATGGTGTGGTGCTTGTTGCTCTTTATAGGTGCCAACGCTACGCCTGCTCTACCACAACTTCAAAACCTCGTTCATACTTGGAGACGACCTCTCCTTCAAGCTGAGGATGACCTTATTTAGCCTTGCCACCTCTTCCTCGTGTTGGCGGTTCAGATTGTCCAATGCCATCAGAATTACAAGAAAACAATCTATTACCATCGGAATTACCGTCAGAAATTTGCACATTTTTTGTCGGGTTCTAACGTTACCGTCTGGTTTACCGTCGATGGTCGAGCTGGCTGTAAAGTGATCGATGGTAATAGATTTACCATCGGTTACCCGTCACTGACGGTAATTACCACCGGCTATCACCAACGAAAACCCCAGGTTACCGTCAGTTAATAGAGACGGTAAAGATAATAATATTTTATTCCTTTACCACTATCGGTGGCCACCAACGACAAAGATATTACTATTTTATTCATTTACCGTCGGCTGTAATCGACGGTAAATATATTAATATTTTATTCATCGGTTATCATCAGTTCATTACAACGGTAAGGATAACAATATTTTATTCATTTAGCGTCGGCTCTACTTAACGATAAATATATTAATATTTTATTCATCGATTACTGTCAGTTAATGAAGACAATAAAGATATAACGTTACCGTCAGCTAGTTTTTCGTGTCTGACTGTAAAGATATTAATATTTTATTATCTAAATATTAATATTTTAATACTGTTATCGTTCGTTGATATCTGTTGATATCTTTGGGTCATACCGTCGGTTATAATCGACGATAATAACTAAATTTAAAAAAAATTAAAATTTTATTATTCTAATAAAATATTGTATATTAATTAATTTAATAAATCATTGTTTATTGTTTATTATTTTAATAAATTTTATTAATTAATTTTTGTAATTTATAAATATAAAAATTTATATAATTAAATATTTGTTTAATTAATACTAAATATTTATATAATTAATACTAAATATTTATTTTAATTAAAGTTTTAATAAATTAAATAATTACATTAATAAATAATTTTAATTAAATTTTATAGTTTATAAATATCTAGAAATTTATATTTAATAACTAATTAAATATTTTTAATATTAATACAAAAATATTAAATAAAAATTAAGCAATTAAAATAGGAAATTGTAACATCCTAGCTAGCTAGATACGCTTAAGTGGAAAACAATGCTCACTAGGTTGTTATCTTCTTTGGTTGGAATACATTTAGTCCTATAATATCTTTGAAAATACCATTTACTTGAAAGTTTGGACCAATTTAAAATTTTTCTCAACTTATTTACGGAACATGAAATATGAGCCACGTGTAAAATGAAACATATATTGCAAGTAATAGCTAGAGCCTTGAGGCTTAACAATTATTAAGCAGGATATATATAAGCATGACAATAATAGCAAAGTTAACAAACAATTAATTACATAGTGGTCCACATATATACATAATTATAAACAAACAATTAACAAACTTTAGTTGCTAGTCTGATGTTGAAAGGTAAACGCTATCATCGTCATTTTCAGAATTTAGCTGCTCGTCAAAATCTTCTTCTTCTTGTTCTTATTCTTCTTCTTCCCCATCATTGCCGACATCACCAAGTTGAAGCATTCTAGTTCGTCATTTGTTGCTAACAATGTGTTCGTATCTGTTGTTTGAACAACTATTGTTGCGGGGATTGGGTCCAGCCATTGATACGGTTGATCGTATGATGATTGCTCCGTTGATTGCATGCCATCCAACTCAATTTGACCATTGGTTTTGCTTTTGATCACAACTTTCCAGCTTGATTGAGTAGCTCTTGGATATCTAGCTGAATAAACTTGTTTGGCTCTTTCAGCAACGATGAATGGATCATACCCGTTGTACCGCCTTACATGATTAATCTCAGTAACGTTGTAATCCAGATAGTTCATGTTCCATTTGGGGAAGGATCATACCAATTACAGTAGAAAAGTACAACGTGATTAGATGGGTCATTGTGTGCATATTCTAATACAAGAATCTTTTGAAGCACTTTGTACCAATCAATGCTTATTTCATCATTATTAGAATAGTCACCCTTGACACAAACACCACTATTGTCTGTCTTTTGATTAGCTACCTATTTAGATGAGTGAAACTTGTGTTCATTAACAAAATAAATGCGCCAACTAATCGCTTTATTCATCAGTCCCCATATCAAACTCATCAAGTTACTATCGTTACTAGAATAATTTTGCACCTAAAAAATGTATTTTAAAAGTAAGTTAAACTTAATCGATTATGATTTTAGTCTTTTATTCGGTTAAAGTATATAATATAAAGAAGTTAAATACATACATAATTTGCAAACAGACGGAAACATTTGACCGGTGCATTGATCACCAAATTCTTATTGTATGTTAATGTAATAAAGCATATTAAAATGGTTTATCGAACTTACTCATAGTACGGAAGTACTTCTTCGCAGTTGAGTAAAACAACCAAGTGAGCTGCTTCCTTTTCTTGCACACTCAACCAGTAGTCCTTCCCCCTTCCAGCCACACAACCAGATTGATTGAATATAGAAAAGGTCGACTGATTAGGCATTCCTCCACCATCTTCGTTTCATCCTATTGTAGTTCTGTTGCAACATTAGGACAAAAGTAGTACGAACAAAAGAATGAAGTTTCTTTCGTCAAGAATGCCTCACATATCGACCCCTCAACTTGAGCTCTATTCTTAACCGTTTGCTTGAAGATTCTCATGCATCGTTCAAACTGATACATCCACCTATACTAAACCGGACCACACATTCGAGCCTCGTAAGGCAAGTGTACATACAAATGTTTCATTACATCAAATATACATATAATAACTTAAATAAAATATAATATACATATATATATAATATAATATAATATATACATAATATAACTTAACATATTAAAATATAACTTAAATATTAATATATATATATATATATATATATATAAACATATTAATATATATTAACATAGTATAATATATACATATATATACTTACTATGCTGGTGGTGGTGGTCGTGGCAGCGGCGGCGGCAGCGGCAGCGAGGGCGACGATTGCAATGAGAGCGGCGGCAACGACGGCGACAGCGGTGAATGGAGAGTTAGAGGGTTTGGGAAAGAGTTTTGGAGAGAATGGGGGTTGTCGTAGGGGAAGAGCTTTTAAAGCAATGGCGTTTCAGATTACCGTCAGACATATACGGTTACCGTCGCACTTATCTGATGGTAATGGGATATGAATTTGAACGTAGGAAAAGACGCATAGATGTAGCCCTTTCCATCGGTATTCTCGTCGATATTATCTGACAGAAATTCTGCATTTATTGTACTTGTAGCACGTGCTTAGACTTCTGCACTAGTTGCTATTCTGAGGTCGTTACCGTCAGTCACAGCCGATGGTAACACGTGCAATTATTAAACATTAGAGATTTTTCGATGAGCTTACCGTCAGCCTTGACCGATGGTAAAGTAATAACGGATAAATTTATTGTTGCTTTGAAGGTTGGGGAAGACGAGTAATCCGAGGCAGTTATCGTCGATCCTCACTGACGGTAACTCTATCAGTAACACCAACCATTTAATTCTCGTTTGAACGTTGGGAATAACGTGTCCGAGCTATTACCGACGAAAATTACCGTCAGGAATGACCGATGGGCAAGGTACAGTGGTGAAAACGTGGCAGTTTACGATTGGTGGTACATTATCGTCGGTCGTTACCAATGGTGAAAACGTTCCTTTTTCCCGCGAACAATTACTGTTTATGTTACCGATGGCGTGGTCAACCGACGGTAATATGGTTCTTTCTTCTCAGTTATTTTTTGGTGAACCGGTTACCGTCGGATCTATTTCGTTGTCCGATGGCAATACTGTCGGCTTTGTGTTCGACGGTAAAGTCTAGACGATAATAGTCAAATTTCTTGTAGTGGCAACTAGAGCCTTAGAAAATGTCTCTGATTTAAGCTTGGAGTTTCGACCCACTACAAATTTGTTATCCTTTTTAGCTTGAAAGAGGTCACCTCAGACTTGGATCACCTTGGCCTTCAGCTTGGCCAGCTCGGCGTTGTGGACCTTTAAGTCTTTCACCATGGATGCTTGGGCCTCCCCGTTGGCAACCTCGCATGTAGTGGACTCTTTGATTACCACCCCCTCTAATAACTGGACAACCTCACACCCCATAATATTGGTTACCAGCTAATAAAATCCAAGGGATTTCACTATCCCTGCTTGACGTAGAATTGACCAATCACCACCATCAAAGACCTCTTGCCTATCGAGGAGATTTCAAAATAGGGTGGCAATTCCTACATCCACAAGGATGGATGTCTCGGCACAAAGATTTAGGGGCTGGTATTCGTGACCTCAAGGAAAGAGAGTCTCATCTTCTTCATTGGAGAGGATGATCTTCTCCCTCTTCTGCCTTTTTGGCTGGGGAGAAAGATTGGCTGATGACCCATTCAAACTGTCAGTGACCGGAGCAGCCTTAGAGGAGGGTGGAGTGGTAAAAGCTGGAGCAAACTGAGAAGGGATGTTTGTTTTGAAAGCCTGAATTGAAGTTAAAGAAGAAGCCTCGACTTTCTTCTTCCTCTGTTAGCAGAGCAACTTTTGGAACTCAGCTCAAGTAATCTCGAATGCCATGGCTGCTAAAAATGAAAAAAAAAAAAAAAAAAGAATGCGACGTTAGAGCACATGCATAAATGATAAAGTTCCTAGAGCTAAAGGTCCTAAGGGGCTCACCCATATGTTCCTTTACCCTTTTACGATCCTTTTCGTAAAGTACCATCTTGATACTATGAAAAGGATGGGTGAGGCAACCACTGGACAGAAACTCTATCATCAGCCCATCCTCGAAGGTAAAGTGGTTGCACCTGCAATCTAAGATTTTACCAGGATTTCGTTTTCAAAACAAAGCGAAGTGCTCTTTCCTATCGGTTGGGTCGATGAAAAAGGGGAACAGATCCAACTTAAATTCATCCTTCCTTAAGGTAACTTTTAAGAACTACATTTTGAAAATTTTGAAGTTGGAAGTGTATAGCTCAAAAAGACGGGTAGAGGGGCTGCTACTTGAAGAGACCTAATACCCCTTGTTTACGCCTTCTGCTTGGAGGAAACTAAAGAAGACCTCTATACTAGGATCCACCCCTAGATGGTTCATGAGAACCTCAAAGGACCGAACATCGGCCCAACTATTGAGGTCAATTTGAGTGGGGCGACATTAAGTTGCATGAGAACATACCATTGGAAAGGAGTGAAAGGAAGAATGATACACAAGTGGATGAAGAATACATCATAAACATAAATATAGTAAGGAATGCTCTTATTATCGAGATAATGACAAACCCTATCATCAGGGGAGCAGTGGTAGAGAGAAAATTCTTCCTTCCATCCGGAGAAGGAAATCTAGTAGCTACTCCTAAAAAGAGAAAGGAGGGTGAAATTGGTGTAGATTGACTCTTATCCTAGCACTAAAGAAGACACCTAGTAGTAGTACGGACCCGCAACAAGGGAAGATTTGGCCGCATCAAACGTGAAGGGAAGACGCTCTTTTGTTTTTCCTACTCGCGACATTGAGAAGAAATGGGAAAGGCCTAAAGTGAAAAAAATGGTTGAGAAGGAAGAACAAAACTTACTAAGTAAGGATGAAGGAACGTTTCTAAAAAGGAAAGGAAATTTTGATGAGTGAAAAATGCTCCAAACAAGGAATAATGAGGGGAAAGATTCAAAATATTTATAACCTCTATCTCCCAAGAAAATGTATGGCTTGGACCAATCCATTCAAAGAGTCACCCTGCTAATCTCCATTGATTGAATCAGATGAATAGGAGTACTTAACGATTGAGTACTCACGCAAGATTACGCCGTGTGGCACCATCATCATTACCATTCATTTTTTTTGAAAGACGTGCGTTGGCAAATGAAATTGTCTCTCATTGATGCGTGGACAACGCATATAGGGTGTACATCTCGAGAGAAGGGGAAAAACCCTCATTAAACTTGTGGGACCCACAGTCTCCAACATAAGTTTGTAAGAGAATAAGACCTAAGAATAAGAGCTTGGGACTCATTGAGTAAAGGCTCAACCAAGTCATAAAAAGCTCGAACTAGAACACGTCGTAGCCCAAAATTGCTTGTGGACTGGTTCGATCCATCCACTTGACGAAGATTATTAGTAGGACATCCTAAATGCCTTTGATGTTGAAATGGGACACCTCACACCTTCACAAAGCATGGTGCAATGCATGTTGGTGTGAATATGTGTGAACTAAGTGTTTCACATTTTGGTATTTCAAAAGTTTTAGTCTCAAATTGGTTAGATCACAAACCTTTTAAGTGACTATATACCTTTAGTAGTTGTTGTGTTGGTAAAAATAGTTGGGAAGGGAGTTCGGCTCGCGCGCATGAGTCCAAGCCGCTTGGGCTCTTCGAAGTGCAAATCAATGGATTCCCCCCGAGCGCACGATAAAGATCGTCCCGGTCTTTTTACAAAATTATTTTTTAGATTTTTGCAGCTTATCTAATAAACCATATTTTCCACATGTGCCTAAACAAATTAACAAAATTTATAAATTTAGTTATAATGGCTTACTAGAGTAAATAATACAATTTTAATTACATTTTTCTTTGAACTGCATTCGCTGACAGGCTTGTCTAATAAACCATATTCACCAACACAATTTATAAATTTTGTTATAATGCCTTATTAGAGTAAATAATACAATTTTAATTACATTTTTCTTTCGCCCACATTCGCTAACATGCTTGGTGAATTTGTGTTGAATTCTCCTAACCGCTTGCCGATTTTGTGCTAAATTCGCAATGGCTGTTGGCGAATTTGTCTTGGATTCTCCAGTGGGGTTGGCGAATTTATGTTGATTTCTCCAACTGGGTTGCCGAATTCTGCCTACATTCTCCTACTGTTGCCTATCGTTCTGGTGAATCTGACCTAAGCCCACCACGCTGGCGGCTAAGCCACGTTAGCCAAAACAGTGGTAGTCTTATAATATGTTTCGAAATAGGGGTATTTTGGTAATTACATTGAGCCACAAGGACAAAAGAGTAAAATTGTCCTCAACGCAGCTGCATAGCTAAGACTAAAATCAGAAATCTCTTATTAAGCTAGAATAACCTCCTACCAGCTGATCTCGTCGGTTAAGAAAACCTTTTCCTTTTTAATCATAACCAGTTAACACTTAAATTCGACAGTATTTACCAGAAAAACAACAATATATGGCAAAGAGCCCAATCTCATTTTTTTCTCAACAAAAACCTAAAAATGTTAAAGCCCAAAAATGAAATATATGAACTATGAAATAGGAGTGAGGCAAACCCGTATCCAAACACGACCCCAAAAAAAAAAAAAACGGAACCACAATAGTGCCAGGAGCGGTGTGAGAGTGGGAAGAGTCAAAAAGAGAGGAAGATGCTGCAGTTTCCGGCGTATATGAGGCAGTACCCATTATCGACGAGGACCATTCCGACGTCGTTTCTTCTTCCCTCTCAGTGGCCCCTCCCTCACAACGATGAACTCCTCCTCGCCATGGAGGAGTCCGATTTTGAAGACAAGGTAGGTACTCTCTCTATTCTGCGCTCTAACCCTTGGTTAATCTGTTCCGTAATTCCCTCTTTTCTAAGAATTTTTGTTTTGGTATTCTAGATGATTCTACTGTTTTCTTGTGATCCGATTAGATTTTTGTTTTAATTTTTTTTTAATAGATGTAAGTTTTATTAGGTTTCGTGCATTGTAAATTTGGGCAAATTAAACTCCGCGCATTTCGTTGGCATTTTTTTGCATGTTTTATTTTTATTTTTATTATTTTAACTTTAAATGGTTGATAATCCACGGTAGAAGCAATTTGATACAATATGAAATATGAAACATTAGTGTGTTAAAACCTTGCTACAAATGAGGTAGCACGAATGGTCACTAGAGAGAGGTGCTGGTGCTGCTAATTCACAAATGAGAGTGCAGTACGAGGAACTAATCTGTGCTATTTGGAACATTATGTTCTGGAGGTTAAATACTTAAATCTGAGGTTTATGAGATCTCTCTCTCACTTCACTTATTTATTTTTTTAGTTAGCACCTTGTAGCTAAGATTTCATATCTTTAGGAAGATCAAGATCATGGATCGTCCGATAAGAATAAATATACACTCACAGAAAAGCTGCTGTTATTTTGTTAGCATCTCAGGGTGCATTTGGATAAGCTTACAAAAATAATGCGTTTAAGTAGAATACTAAGAGTCTGTTTGATTTTAGGAAAGATTTACTGTTTACGTTTCTCGTTTTCAATACAAAAAAGTCACCTTGCTTTTAGTTTGTTTCTATCAAGAACCATCTCTCCCCAAAGCCTAAACTGTTGGGGAGAGGCAATTGAATGGTTTTACGTCTTAAGAAGCATCCTCATCCAAGAGCCTTGAAGGATAGGCAATATTTAGAAATGGGGGTCAGTAAGGATCGAACTCTAGACCTTTTAGTCATAGAAGCACTTATACCATATCAAGAACCATCTATCTCTAAAGCTTAAACTGTTGGATAGAGGCAATTAAATGGTTTTGTATCTTATCAGTTTCCGGTTTTTTGGGTTTGGTGAAGGAAACTGTGAAATCAAAATTTTGTTGTTTCTTTTGAGAAAATTTTCGAGTAAACCATCAAATTCATCCCCATTGTTGGCAACGTCTGTCAAGTTCGTTCCCAAGTTATGGAAAGTATCAAATTCTTCCTCAAGGTTGCCAAAAGTCAATCAAATTAGTTCTTGAGTGAGACTAATTTGACTGACATCAAATGACTAATTTGATTGACTTTAGACAATCTTAGGGACAAATTTGATATTTGTCATTAACTTAGGGATGAACTTGACGGACACTGCCAACCTTGAGAACGAATTTGATGGTTTACTTGAAGCTTATCCAAATAGGCTACACAAACCTTACAGTTACTTTATTTCTATTTTTTTGAAAAAGGCACAAACAAAGAAAACCATGTTCCTCTTCCACATTTGCTTGAACTTAGCTGCATAGGTTTGATTATTGAAACTAGCTGTCAGATTGTGCATATGGATGATCCATGAAATAATGCAGTGCATACTATTTACTATTTATGTACATAAAAGTATGCAAGCCAAAAATTTTCTTGGGAACGAGGGATTTTCTGTTTGAATATTCTTATTTTATTATTTTTCATCACCTCTTGCTTATCCCTGTCAATGTGAACGCATATCATTTCAGTGCAACGAAATCAGGAAGATGAACAGCAACCTGGTTGTGATAGGGAAAACCACCAATGAAAATGATAAGGAAGACTTTGACAACGAAGCTGATGACGACGATGCAGACAATGCTGAGGAATCTGAGGGTGAAGAATTTGAGCAAGAAACTGGTTGAAGTATATTTTGTTTGTATGCCTCGGTGGCTGGACCAAATCTTTGTACTTGAGTACTGGCTCCACATTCATGTCGTACGATCAGTTATATGTGCTCTTTATAGTGCATAATTAATATTTATCATTCTTGAATCTGTCTCCCCTTTCTTGAATCTGGTACTGTACATCATTTTGCCTTTCCTAATTGATAATTCTTTGGGTGAAAAAAACTCTTAGCAGTCACCTCTTACCAATTCTAAGCTTTATAATTTAAATGCAGTGAAATATTCCCTTCACTGCCTTATGCTTGGTTCATTCTTTTTTCTTTTTTTTTTTCCTTATCGGCCACCCTACCTCCTGATCCATTTTATATATTAATTTCCTGATAAAACGTCGTGTGAATACTTTGTTGCCATTGCTCATTACTTGTTAATCATTCAAAATTATAATTTATGTCTGCGTGGTCATCGAAGTATGCTATTTCTCTGCCTCTTCTGAGCATCAAAGGCCATAGAATCAGACAAATAATAGGAAAGTAATACCGGCACCTAACTATTCTGCTGCCTAAGGGGCAAATTATAGGTATTTTTTTTTCTTCACTCTAACGTCAGTTTGGTGCTAACCAAACAGCACTTATCATGAGTTGAGGACTTTTAAACGGAAAATCTAACATGCTATATACAAATTTTGTCAACGGAATAGTAGTATTCAGTAATAACCAAACGTTGTATTGATCGTTGAATTACCTTTACTATTCCTTTTAGGATTTATTTTTTGGTACATACTAATCCATTTAGGATTAACGTACTCTTAACAATATATTTGGTACAGAACTGAATGATATTTATTTGTTGTCTAGTATATCTTTAGGTACTTAACATCTATACAATTAAATAATCAAATAAAGGAGATTCTCCTTGTTGGTGTTCAATTATTTTTTCTTTATCCTTATTCAGTATTTCATGTTCTAGGTAGTTATTTTATTCACTCCATAATTTTTTTTTCTACTTTAATTGCTATTGCAAAATTGTCTTAAAAAAAAATCACTCTTTTAAAGTTTAACTATTAACGTTTTCATGTTAATTTATGTTCAATACTTGATAGACATAAAGTGTGTGTTAAGACATACTAGTATAATACTAATAAAAAAGGGCTAAAAAGAGAAATGAATTTGATAGAGATTGAAGG
>QANU01114094.1:480359-494573 GCA_003254905.1 Nissolia schottii | reverse complement strand
ATAAGTAACTGGATGCATGAAACTATGATGTGATTAAAATTCCCAACAAGCTCCGGAACTACCTCTGATTTGTTTCCTATTTTATTTTTCTGTCTTTTATTTATTTAGTCTATTTAAATATAAATCACAAATCCTTCACCTTATTGTTTAATTAAATAAACTCAGTAATGGTATTTTTACAACTCCCTGTGGGATCGACCATACCCTATACTGCAAACGGATTCCTTTTGGAATCTGAAAGCCGTAAAGTAGGTATGAATATAAATATTTAATTTGAACAGCAAAAGCGCAGACAAAACTTTCTAAGAGATTGGCATGGTTGTGACAAGATCTAGAACTATGTCAAAGATCCTAGAAAGTGGTTAAAAAGGCTTTCATCACTTGCTTAGGTAGAGCCCTCGAGAGCTAGGAGGGGTTCTCGGGTGCGAAAGTGGGAGGCTCGTTTCTCTGAGATTGAGATGTCTTGGTTTGAGTCTGTCGCCGCTACCTCTGAGAATTTGTAGGACCAGATTGAGCTCTTCTTTCTTGGGGTTGATCATTCTCGTTTTAGAGCTGCTAGACAGGTAACGGGGTCGAATATTATTGAAAAAGAGGTTTTATAGTCAGAGGAGCCTTAGATCGAGCCGAGTAGCGATTCTGCTCAGGAAGGTTAATCCCCATTTTTTATTTTTTTTGTACTCATAAGCTAAGTTCTCTTGATTTGTATTTGCATATTTAGGGGAATGCTCTTCTTTTCTTGTATTTGAGAAACTTGGGCCTTTAATACTTATAAGACCTTTGGATGTTTTGCTACAAGTTCATTTAACTCCCGTATTTTTGCATCCTTTGTTTATATCGTGCTTACTTTTTTAATTGTGTATACAATTTAGTTGCAAGTTGATCTTTTTTATTGCCTCCAAGCTTGCGTCTAAGCTTGTTTTTGGGCTTTTTTTATATTTTCCATGGCTTTTGGGTGGGGAGTGACCCCTTTGATCGGCCCTTAGGCCTTTGTTTGGGAAAGTAGTCCTTCATTGTATACGTAATATGTAGAAAAGTATAAAAAATTTATTAATGATCGGGCTGTGTACCATTCGGCATTCGGGGCCTGTTAAAAACCCCCTTGGCAAACCTCTCTTGAAAAAAAAACCTGGGTCGGGAAAAATAGTACCTTCTTGTCGAGCATATATTTGGGATCAAGTGTAGATTTTGCAAAGATTGTCCACATTCCAAGCATGCGGGGTCTCTGAACTTATAACATTTAGCTTGTATGATCCCTTTTGTTAAACCTCTTCTAAGTGATAAACTCCTTTTCGATAGGGGATTGACTTTCCTTGTTTGGGTGTTAGACGATCTTGGAAGCCAAATTCTACTATCGTGACTTCAGCTCTGGTCTTAGAGTTCTCGTCCTAAGATTTTTTCCTACGCCCCACTTATAGGCTTGCCTGGTAGAATTTCCTTCAGAGCAACTAGTTAGCTTTCACTGTGATAACTTCTCCTTTTTTTGACGGAAACTTCATAGTTAGGTGAAGTGTAGATACCACATCTCCTAGCTTGTTTAGCATTTTTCGACCGATGATAGCAATGTATGTTGATGGCCGATCAACCACTAGGAAGTTGATTTTCTCAATTTGAGTGTTAGGTCGAGTTCCGAAAGTGACAGTTTAGGTGGTATATCCGCTTGGATTTATCCGTTCTCTTGTAAAACTTATAAGCTCTGATTTGTGGGCCTTCAAGTGGGAAGGCATCGCAAAACAGAATGTATGTCAAGCTTCCTTGATCGATTAAGACTTGCTTTACTTCGGCATTACCATGACGGCTGAGATGATCATCGCGTCGTCATGATCTGGGGCAACTCCTTCAGCATTCTTACTGGTGAAACTAATTCATGGGATCGAGAGGAGTTTTTTGTAAGCCCAATCTCTGGTGGATACATGCATTATTTCCTTAAGGTGTTTTTTCTCTCAACTCTAGACTCTCCTCCACTTGCAAACCCACCAAGATGGTATTGACTGTTCTAAGGATCCTATCGCCCTTATTATCGTCACCATCTGTGGAATTGGGTTCCCTACCTTTTGCCCTTCTGGTATTCCTTTTATCCTCTTGGGAGTTAGGGGACCTTTGGCTTTTGGGCTTCTTACCCATGCTCCTCACGAATTGTGCGATGACGCTCTTTTCCTATTGGATGAGCTCCTCCAAGGCATCCCTAAAGTCAATACAATTGTTAGTCTTGTGGCAATGGGACTGATGGAATTCACAAAATGGGAAGTTCTTCCATTTAGGTACATTCCTTAGTGGTCTGGGTGGCGGAATATAAAACACCCTAGCTAGCTAGTCTATGTTTAAGTCATAAACTTGCTTGCTAAGTTGTTATCTAGTTTGGTTGGGATCGTACTTAGTCCCGTTTATGAGTTTAAAAGTATAGTTACCCAAAAATATGGACCAATTTCAATTTTTCTTTATACGTATCATAGTGTAACATATGAGCCTTAACTTATAGCTGAACAGTGAGTATAAAGGATAGACAATATAGTGTATCATATATGGTGGAGTATTTCTTAAGGAGGTAAGAACATAACAAACAAGCGGTCTTTCACAACTTCATTCACATCTCATAATTTACATAGTAATACAATACATGTACACATATACCAACTCTTTTACATTAAGCTGACAAGTACAAGCTATGGCTAAAGACTGGTGGAGACTACTCCATTGAGTCCACCTATGCTAACCTAGTGCCACAAGTAGGGCCTCTCTCTCTGCCTATTTCCTGGTTCCTGGAGTTCCTAGTGAAGGTGTGCTACGGGATCACTGTCCTCTTCAAGTTTCGCTGTCCCCTCTGGATCGCCGGTGGAGTCGACGTTGGCGTCACCCTGCTCCTGAGGTGCTTCCTCTGGGTCTTCTTCCTCAGGATCCTCCTCCATTGGGTCATCTTCGCTTGGGTCTTCTGTATCAGTGGGTGTAGGGACAGGCAAGTTATCTTCCTCTGGCTCCTCCCCCAGGGTAGTGGGTGCACTCGGGGGAGTAGGCAGACTGGGTGGACTTCTAGAAGGCTCGGCTTGGCTCCTTGAAGGTCCCGCTTCATGGTCATGAGCATGCCTTGCTAGATGAACTAGATGGATATGTGAGACTCTCTTTCTGGAGCACTGTCGTGTCTAGGGTACAGTGGAACGGAGTGTGGGTCTATCTCCACATCCTTGTCGTAAGGTTCTAGCTCCGTATCGTCAACTGGAACTAGAATAGGCTGACGAGCAGGATCTTCGGGCATCGAGGGTAACTCCGACTGTGGTCCTCGAGAAGAACTATACGGAGGTCCAAAATCCACGACAAGCTCGCAATCGAGTCGGTAAATCCCTGACATGGCCGTGGGAGGATCCACCTGAGTCTCGATCACATTGCCGATGCTAGGGTCCACCAGCATAGTAATCTATGCCAAAGTATCTGGCTCTGCTACGGAAGGGTTCATTGCTATTTTCCTGAAACCATAAAGGAGCGAGTGTGAGAACATAGCGTTCTCAGTGGGAAACCTCTAATCTCGTAAATTATTTTCAACTCCGTTAGTCACGGATATACTATGTCCCTACTAATTATTAAGATTCATACTAAGCCTAAGCAGCTTTATCTAGTTTACTAGGTGATCGGGGAACCTATTCTTCATTATCTAAGTCATCTGTTCTCTAGTCTAATCCTTAGATCACATAATGTCACATAATAAGCTTCCGCTTGCGTCCACTTATAATCGTGCCCATTTTAATTATAAGCTTCTGCTTGCTTCCACTTATGTACAGTTGTATATCAATTGGAGCACATACTCAAGCCCACCTCCCTTGCAACTACGGCCATACAACTGCAACCTGTTTCTATTCCTTTACTGTTGATGACCAGGCAGCGCTTAACCTGAATGGTCTCTATACCATGAGTCAATGATCAGTCAACAGCGGAATAACCATCCTTATCCTAGAATGGCAAGGGACGGCCCTATCGACGCGTTCCAGGAGTTGGACTTGTCCTTCCTCTCGGCCCTATCGACGCAGCTAGGAAAGATACATTTGTCCCATTGGCATGCCCTATCGACGCTACCAGAAGTGTACTTATCATCATCATTATTATTAGGGACTTAGTGACGTCACACCCTAGGATTCCTTTCCATACATTTCCTTTAGTTCATAATGGGTAATTCAGTCCAACAGTTCATAGTCCAATTCAATAGTCCACATAGCACAACATCACATAGCATAACATAATTCCATATTTCATAACAAGTAACTTTCTTAGGGAAAATGAGCAGAGTCATGGATAATTGCAAGTAGCTTTCAAGCTTTATTTAGAAGAGCCCTATAACTTAGGGTTTCAAATCACCTAGTGTGTCGTGAAGTCCCATAGGTCATGGACAAAGAAATACTAAATCTCTCATTTGAGGTTCTGAATTTCAGTCAGGCCATTCAGCGCCCAGTACAGACCGCTCAGCGCCAAGGCCGCTCAGCGTCACCTAACGAATTTCAGTCCCCATTTCCTGCAATTTTCCATGTTCTGCATAGTTTCTCATATCCAATCTTAAGAACATCTTCTCCAATATTTATTATAAATTTCCATCAACATAAGGGCTTAATTTCATGTTCCAAAACACTTTTCATCATACATCCAATCAAGTTCCTACCACTTAGTTCATAAATCATCAAGCGTGCATATATCTTCATAATCAAGCATAATCATTCATAGCACTCAGGCATATTATCAAGAAACTAAACCTAACTTAATCTAGCGCAAAACATGTTGCAAGCATCATCAAACATCTTAGAACCACATAGTCAGTGGTTAGGACAGTTTACCCACTTGGAGACTAAATCCGTCACAGGTTTGCAAAAACTCTGAAAATCTGGTGACCGGCTTTCCTTGCCATCATAGCAATTCTTCTAGGTGGTGGATGAAGCTTCTTGCTTAGGGAAATGAAGAATGGTTTCTAGAGAGGAGATTATGGAAAGTTAGGGTTTAAGTTAGACAGAAAGCTATTGCATTTGTAGTTTTGGCGGAGTGACGGCAGAGTTTGTAAACCGGCAAAGTTTTGGCAAGCTTTCCATGTCTTCTTCAATTTGAAGAGTCCATGGCCCTATTTGTAGGCCATAAGGCTGTGTAGCTTCTCCAAGAAGCCAAGGGTTAAATTGTCATTTTACTTGCTTATGATGACATCATCCATTACATCATCATAATGACTCACCCTGCCTAGTCACAACCTTTGAAATCTTGACCACCAAGTGGCTAGCTTCTTGGCCGTGAGCTCCTCCTTTGAGTGTGGCTGACTTGCTTCTTCAAATTTTCCAAGACCAAATTCTGATCAGTTTTGATCGTGTTTGGTCGTTAGCTGTCCCGGTACTTTGCGACCGGTTATTCGAAAAATATTCTGATCACGTCCTTGTGATCTACTAATTTTTCTTGTTTAGGATTTGAGTTAATCTAAAGTATTTGTGAACTTTCTTTTGTGACCTTATATTTTACAGATACCTTAGATACACCGTTGCCTTTAAAGGACAAAAAGAATCTGTTCTAGTGTTTGCAAAATTTTACGAAACTGAGCAGAATTTCTTTTGCAGACATTTTAACCCAAAAGCTTGTTTATGGCATACTTCCCCTATTTAATTTATGAAACCTTTACTAAAGAAAAAAGTGAAATGTTACAGAATATTGACAAGATTGATTATCTCCTTCAAGATTTGTGATGGGGTCGTCGTTAGCTCAGTCCAATCCCATAGCCTTCCTGACTTTAAAAGTAGAGCTTCCTTCTTCGACTGCTCCTGGTTTAGCCTGCTGGGGGATTGGCGATCTTTTCTATGTAGATATTTTCTTCCCTTTTCCCTGTTGATGTGCACCTCTGCCCTTTGATTGAATTCCTCAAGCGTCTTTGGTTCCTGCCTAAGAACTTCTTCTGAGAATGGGGTCCCTGGACGGACTCTAAAGCAAGAACAACATCCTCAAAGTTGACAAATAATTCAATGCCTCTGAGACTTGCTTTATATGTTTCATATAAACAAAACATTTGTTGCACCTAGAGGTCATTTGATATCGTCACAGGACGATATTTAACAACTCCCTTAATGAAAGACACATGAGTCTTATATCTGATTCTCTCGACTCTCCTATTAAAATGAGAAGAAATTGCACAATGCAAATCAAAGAACGACATAGAGGGCCAAATTATAATAAACTCTGCATCATTATCACTGACAAACTCAACTCTTTCAACATCAGATTTTTTCACCGAACCATTATAAAAAATAAAAGTAGCAATGTCTTCCCTACTCATTTTTTTTCCTAAAAAATACAAAATAAATATGGACAATATAAAAATGGAGAAGAAGAGAAAATGGCTGAAGAAGAGAAAATAGAGAGACATGTGAAGGTGTGTTTGAGTTATGTTTAGAATGGATATATATAGCTGAGGGGGAAGGGTTCGTGTGGGAGAGATTCGAATTTTTCCCACTGTTTACACCTGAAATCAGCACCACCACCACCAATTTCAGGTCATCTGTCATTGTCTCGTTCTTCCTGAACTTGATGACTCCACTACCGATTTTAGGTTTGCCTTTTCAAAAAAAAAAATCTTGAAATCAGTGACCCCACTATCGATTTCAGGTATGTATTTTCTTTTTCATTAAAAAGGCCTGAAAATGGTGACAACATTTCAGATTTCAGGTCCAAAAACCATACCATTGTAAATTACTCACCTGAATTGTATTTCATTATTACCAATTTTTCATTGCAATTTTCATGTGTAAACCTCACACTCCTCTTCCAGCCGTCCATCATCCTCTCCCTCATATCCAGTCACAACATCCTCCAACCACAAAGAATGAAGCTCCATTAAGACCCACTCTTGTGAGTCATGACTCTTAGGCAACAAGGGGGCATTGTCACCAACAGTACCCTTGCTCTTTCTTGATTTCTTCTTACCAGACCTAGGTGCAGTGCTAACAATTTCAAGGGTTTGGAAACTTCAAAGCAACTTTAGCTTGATAATCCACCAAGTATTCAATTTGAAACGAAGTTACAAGGTTGAGTTATTAAGTTCAAATGGATACCAATTAATGAACAGAAAGATTCAATTGAATGCCTAATAAATTAAAATACCCCAATTCCAGCAAGACAAATTAAAGGAAATACAGAGGGTTGAAATCCAAAATCAAAAGTGAAAAGAGATCAACTTTCACACACAACAAGCACATACGAGATTTGAGAGCAAGGGTTATGACACGGCAACACTCGCGTCCAGGGCTAGCGAGGGTCTGATAGCAACAATGGGAGCTAGCGATGGCTGGCTCCAGATCCATTGATGGGTGGTGCATTAGGATCTGTGGCAGAGAACCACCACAGGGGCGGATGACGGTGAGTTACGTCTGAGTGGCAATGATGGAGAGAAAGAGTGCGTCTTTATCTTTTGTTTCCTGTTTCAGTGAATCAAAAAGAGGTGAGGGGATCTGGGCACTGGAAGAAAGGGAAGGACTGTCCTTGTACAGTGCTTGTGCGTGGTGGCAAGCTTCCATGTGGTCGCTCAGCTTTTGCATAGAAAACAAAGGTTGAAGACCGTCCATGAAAGTTTTGGGATGGGACTTTTGGTTGGGTGTTCATTTGCAAACGAAAAAAGTGAAAGACTAATATTGCATTTTTTTAAAAAACTTGATGAGCGAGTGGTGTGGTGACAAACTAGGTAATTTTGACTCTCATTTTTTGCGTTTGTAACCGTTCACCTTTATATTTTGGGTGAACCATTCATTTTAGACTATGGGTGGAATATTTGTGTCTAGCCTCATTTTTTAATTGTGAAATTGCAAAAGGGTATAACGATTTGTAAATTTTTGTTTCAACATATATTTTGATGTATAAGTTATACCTAATGGCATAAAAATGTAAAGAGGCCACCACAGTTTCACCCCACCACCGCTGCCTTGCAACCCAACCTGCCGCTGGTCTTCAGCACGCCATCGCCTCCCTAAAACACCCTCTTCCTGCTCGGCCCTTTATCCAAAACAAAAAAAAACCACCATGCACAAATAAAATCACCATCACCTCCACCACCATCAACAAAAATTCAGATCCAAATCTGCCTCCCACCGCAAATCAACAACAATCATAACCAGATTTATGTTTCACATTAATCATCAACATTAACACTTAAAATCCCCCTTCATTCATCAACATCAACACAACCCAAAATCCAAAACCTTCACCAATTTTCATCGTCAACAACACTAAATATTGGTAGATAAATATTTTTAATTCCCAAATAAATCCCATATCTGAAGTAAAAAAAAAAAAAAGAAGAAGAAAAAACACAAAACCCCAAATCAGAAGCACAAAAATTTCAGATTTGAAGGTATAAACCAAACCGAGCTGGACGCGCTAGTGGTGGTTTGCGACATATTTCAGGGTTTGAGGGTGGTGATAGCTTGAGAGGAGGTTGCGGTGGACATGGGTTTTGTCAGGGATGGCTGGGGAAGGTTGTGATGGCTGACAGGAGGAAGGGAAGAGCTGGACAGGGAGGAAGGCGGGTCTCGGGTTTGAGGGCAGCAGCTGCTTGAGAGGAGGTTGCGGTGGACATGGGGAAGGCAGCAATGATTGACAGGAGGAAGGGAAAAGGTGGAGAGGAAGGGATGAGGGATCTGATGCAAACAAGACGCGGCGATTACAGTCTCATGGGTGACACTAAGGGGAAGAGGAAAGAGCGGAGGTGGTGGGAGGTGGCCAGTGATAAAGAAGAAAGGAGGGAGAGTGAATGGGAGAGGGGTAAAGAGAAAGAAAGGGTAAAAATGGTTAAAGAAAGAAATGGTGCATCATGAACCAACGAACGGTAACGATCACTCTCATTTTCAGCTAAATTTTGGGATACCACAAGCCTTGGCACCAAAACATATTCAAACTTGTCTAGCTACTTCAATAGCCATGAATCACTTGAATTGTTGGGCCTCGGCCTGTGTTGTTCTTCAATGTACTATAATTTAGAGTACCGTGTATTTTGGTCGCTAAAGATTTTATGTGCAATTAATTTAGTTTCTAAAAGATTTTTATTTTGAATGAGTCATTGAAAAATATGTTCTTGAAAATTGAAATGTGACATTACATTAGTTAATAAAAATGGGTTGACATCAAATAAAACCTTCAAAACTAAAACATACTCTTTGATTTTTCTTTCATTGAACCATATTAACCAAACAATAGATCAAAATATTCTTTTTAAAAAATTAAAATGATGCCGCTTTAACTTTCAAAAACTTCATGTTAAAAACTTTCAGAACTACGTCATATTTGAACCTTTTAATGACCCACTTGAGAAATTATTTTATCTCCAAATATTTAGGTTCAAATTGAAAATTTTCTCAAAAAAAACACGCCTCAATAATGTGATGGTGCCAAGTAACCAACAAGCCATCTTACTCCACCAGCAGCTATCCGTTTCGGTCATCAATTGTCATTATTAATTCGCTATCTTTCTAGTGGATATCGTTTTTTTTTTCTTTGGTGTAATCAAATTTTAAGTTCATGGTATATCTTGTTATCTTTCTTAGCTGGCCCCCACACACATGTCCTGTATCTTTCATGATGATTTAAAAAAATATTCAATTTCCGTCATCCACTAATCTCCCAATTTCAAGAATGTTCAACCGTTTTTGTCCTCTTCCACGTAGCCCCCACTCCTTTCGGTGGTTCTCTATTCCCAACAAACTACATTTTCTTGACCTGCAAATTGAAATTTAATTCAGAAACCGGTTCACACGAAAGATTAGTACAACGACAATATAATACACGTATATAACAATGTAAACGAAAAAAAAATAATAATTGCATTAATTTGACCAACTAATTCAATGTATACTTACCCGTTTAATAATAAAAATAAAAAACATATACAAACCAATTCACACGGAGGTTGAACGAGTGTTGCGACTTACGAGCCAATTGAGCACATGAAACGAACTGCGACTTGAGTGAACGGAATCAACAAATCCACCAAGAGCGGCACGCTTAGGACACGTCACAAAAAAAGTGTCCGTATTAGACGGTGGTTAACGGTACCCTAACTGGCTCAAAAAATTAGAGCCCCAGCCACCGTGTCCAACAAAACTGACCAGGCTCAATTGAAAATCAGAACCTCAACCAGATCCAGAAATTCATCAAAATTGAAATTTTAAAAATCTTGGTATATCATAACTCGCTCAACTCATCTCACTGTTTTTTTTTTTCAAGTTTTTTTTCGAGTTCTTTGGAATTTTTCATCATCATCATCATCATCATATATTGAAGAATCAGCTTCGTATTTTAAATTTTGTCCTCGTATTTACTGTGTGTGTATATACGTATACGGAATCCCTTCAGTGGCAGTAATTGCTGCAGTGAGGTCCATAGTAGAGGAACCTAGGGCTTCCCTGGAACTGCCCGTTGTAACAGCACGCTTTCGCCGAACTATTACGAAGGCCGACCGAAAACCTGGGCGGCGCCGCCGGAGAGCGGTTTAGGCGGACGACGCGATAACCTGTCGCGTGCGGTAGCGAATCGGAGGAGGCATACGGCGATCTGGCCGGAGATTGACTTGCGCTGGACGACGACGACGTCGCCGGAGACACTTTCTTCTGCGACTTCGGCGGCGAGAGAACGGCTCTGACCTTCAACGGATGAGCCAACTTCGACGAAGCGCGATCGTATTCTTCGATTATGTTTGCCAGATCTTCGTCTCCGGTGACGGAGATCAAGGTCTCCAAGTCTCCGTTCGGCAACTGACACCGCAAGGTCAGTGACGAACCGCAAAACTCTTCAAGCTTCACCATCAACTCTGCACGACGCGAAAATCAAAACGATTAGAGAACAAACGCACAAAACAACGGAACAATTTTGAGATCGAAAGAAAGCGGACGGAGCGAACCTGAGAACGAAATGGAACGATCGACGGTGAGGACTCTGGTGTGGCCGCCGACGTACCGGAGCTCGCCGTCGGTGGCGCGTGGGAGGATCTTGCCGCCGTAGCTGCAGAGAAGCTTGACGGTGTTGCCAGGTTTGGATTCCATGATTCGTTCCAGTTCTCGCTCTTAAGACACAGTGAGTACTTGTGAAAAACAACCTAAGATTAGAAGATTCTAGAAAGAGAGAACGAAGAGAGGAGGGAGAGAAGATCGTGTATCCCTGGCGTCGGAGAGTCAGGGCTTGAAAACCCTGGGAAGTGATTTTGGGATTTATTTATAGGCCGAAGAGGGAGTAGATGCCCCCGGGCCAATAATGGAAAATATTAAGTTATAATAATTAATAATAGTTTATAAAAAATAAATAAAAAAGAAAATATTGAAACCGCCTTGGCCCTCGGGGAATTGGAGTGTTTGTTAAGCGTGTCAGTGTTTGTTATATGCGGATATTCTTTCCCTTTTGCTTTCCTAGAAGGAACGCCAAAAATTCAGTCAGAAAAGAAAAGAATAAAGAGAAAGTTAAAGGGATTTTATTAAGCTTCGGGGGAAATATAAATGAAAAAAAAAATTAGAAGGATAAGGTGGGTAACCAATGAGATTGGGGGCCCATTTTGGTGTGATGATACAACACGCTATGTGGCCCATGATGGATCCTAAAGAAGAGTGGCCAATAATAAGGGTGTCAAAAATCCCCATCAAACAATATATTTATGGAGATTCTCCGAAGAGAGACCCATTGACGGGGATTTTTCAATCCACAGAGGTGGGGATGATATTTCCCCTTGAGATGGATTCAAGCACGAGGATAAGGATCATACTCCTAACCCCATTTGAAGCTCTTTATGGGAGACGTTACAGATTTTTCATTGGTTCGTTTGAAACATGCAAGGCAAAACTAATAGCTCCCGACATCACTCAAGATCTCAGAGATAAGATCAAGCTTATTAAAGAGGGGTCGTTAACGACAAAGTCCTAGTAGAAATCTCAAGTCGATCAGCACCAACGTAGCTTGGAGTTTGAAGTTGCGAAGAAAGTCTTCCTGAAGGCATCACTGATGGATGGAGTGGTTCGTTTTAGCAAACGAGGGAAGCTTAACCCTCGGTACATAGGCCCGTTCGAGATTACCAAAAGGGTTGATTCATTAGCCTACGAATTGGCACTACCACCTAGTTTGGCAACAGTTCACCCTGTGTTTCATGTATCAATGCTCAGACGGTACGTCCGCGACGATAAGCATGCTCTAACTCAGCAAGACGTTAGGGTAGATCCCAACATATCCTACAAAGAAGAACCGGTGGTCATAGTAGACAGACAAGTCAAGAAGCTTCGTTCAAAAGAGGTGGCTTGAGTAAAGGTCATTTGGAGAAATCACTCCAGAGATGAAGCAACTTAGGAGGCAGAGGTTGGATGAAAAAGTTATACCCCTACCTCTTTGACCATTCTGACACGTTCCAAGGTATAGCTAGTCAATCAATTTTGGAGACCAAAATTGTTTAAGGGGGAATAATTTGAAGACCCAAACTTTCAAAGTCACGCTGTAGTGCGCCTACTGCGTTGCAGCAATGCAGAGTGAGGGATGCGTTGCAGCGCTCCCACAGCACTGCAGCAACACAGAATAAGTGAGGCGCTACAGCGCTCTGTAGTGACACATAGATTGCATCAGAAACCCTAGCTGCAACCTTTGGGCAAAGAGAAGGCTTATCTCTCTGCCTATATATAGAGCTACCTTCACAGCTCTACAACTCGCTCAAAATTTTAGACTTCTCCCTTAAGCGCAGAGTTTCTTGCTCATTCTCTTTCTCTCTTTTGTGAAGACACAAGGTCTTCACCTAGGGTAGATAGCTAATCCTTTTAGGGATGGCCTAGGTAGTAGGTCTTGGCATCGCTACTTTGGTAGTGGTAACGTTATGGCAGTCCACGACCACCATGGCGATGCCGGATTACCGTAGTGATTCACAATTGCTACCATGATGCCAGATCGCTGTAGAGATGCCCGATCGCTATTGTGATGCCCTTCATCTATTTTTTTTATTGGTTTCTGATGGTGTGGTGCTTGTTGGCCTTTCTAGGTGCCAACGCTGTGCCTCTTGGAGCTTCTAGTGTCAGTGCTTCCCAGTCTCAGGCTTTTCCAGGTGAATGGAGGTCCTAGTGTGTTGACGATATACCATGTTAGTGGTCTGTCAATTGAGTTAGTTATGTTTATGATTATTATTATTATTATCATTATTTGTTCATTTAACATGCTTAGTAGATGACATGTTAGCACTAAGCTAGAGACCTATGTGAGTGCTATGAGAACAAGATACATGATGATATAGTTATAATTGTTTGGTTAGGCATAAATAAGAGACCCTAATAAAGACTCAAGTTAAGGAAGGTTCCTAGGTAAGGGAAAGTTCTGGCCAGGAAAAACTTGGTGCTTAAGTTGTCCGTTGTGACGCACCTCTATTTCGTGGGAACTTCCCTAAGCACGGGAACACAACCCTTAGTTCTGGATGAGTAACAAGACTAAAGTATAAATTGGCTAGGATGCTACCTTCCATAAATAGTAGGCTTAGTATCTAACAACTTTGGTAATCAATCTTGCTCACCCAAACTAAAAGACTTCATAAATAGTATGCCTTATGGAAGAGGACTTAACTCGGTTGATATATATATATATATTCAGTAGTATATAGGGTCAGCATACCCTCCGTTATATCTAGTATTATATGGGTTCAACGTCCCCACAGCTTAAGAGTATGTGTACCCTCAGAGATCTAGTATCCGGGTTCCAGCGTACCTGAAACTGCGAGGATTTATCTTGGTGAAGCAAGGTCGAGCTCACACTCCTTTGAATCGAGGATTGAGAGACATCTCTCATCAGGCTCCTCCGTTGGAGGCAACCACACGCTACAGACAGAAACAGATTTATTTTCAGCAGTTACTTTCCAGCTTTAGTTTCATATATCTTATTTATTGTCCAGCTATGTGTGTAGATGCACACACACATTGTATTACATGCATTATTTGTTATGTGAGTGGTACCAAGGTAACTTGCACAACTTCAATCTAACAACCGTAAGGCGTCCATGGACGAGACCAAATTGTCCAAGGAGGCATAACTGCTACCCTGAAACACTGGTAACAGATCTTCTGAACATTTGAAATGGATGGTCTTGGCAGGACAATCCATGGTGGCATGGTAAGACACTGACCAATCCATTCCCAGAATGATATTGAACTCCGCCATGTGTAGAACTATTAGATGGCTTTTATGGTGTGTCACAATGGTTTACACCTGATGGTTTTGTGT
>QANU01114094.1:453858-478969 GCA_003254905.1 Nissolia schottii | reverse complement strand
AAAAAAGGGAAGAAGAAGAAAACAAGGAAGAATACTTGGAAGATTAGAATCTCTCTCCTAGCCATGAACCCGTACATCATTGTTCCAGAGACTAAAAGTCACTTCATGAAAATTTACTTTAAAAAAGTTGTCTGTAAATTATGTGGGTGGTGTAAATTTGTCTGTCCTTGTAAAATATGTGTATTGTGTGAATTTGTAAATTGTACTCAAGCTTATCTACTTAGTTTGTCGTTTTATGGAAGCCTCATTCTTCTTATAAGATCATCGAAATCTGCAAAAATAAAAACTCTTTGTTCTTCTTAAGATTTATGGCTTTCTAAATACCTCTATTTCTTCCTAAAAATCAAATTCCTTATATCAACTCATGCTCTCTTAAAGTATGAGAAATAGGAACATATAATATGCTCTGTACTTGCTTCTTAGTTGAGAATCTTGTACATCAGAAATATGTTTGATCAAAGATCCGTACTCTCCGATCCTTTCAATTATAGAGGTATAATCTTTATGACTAACTGTGGCTCAAAAAGTAAGCTTTGGTTTGTGCTGAATATCTCGCCTTGTGAAAATAAAAATTACATTTTTATAATAAAGGGCTCTTGGTATGCTAGACTTTGCTATGCATAATATCATTTATGTTGATATCTCAAACAAGTGATTTTAAATATGCATTCATTGTACATGTGGATACCAAACATATACAAAAAATGAGTGATGATTTTCTTACTTAACTTATTCCTCTAAGTTTATAAAATTTTTACTAAAGAAACAAATCTCTATAAGAATATTATATATTCTCTTATATTATCAAGGTTATTCTTTCAAAAGTATAGGGATGGCAAACAGGCCAATCCACCCCCTGCTATTAGCCCGGCCAAAAATAGGACGAGGTGATTGATTTTTAAAGGTGGGTTTAATATGGCAACTCGTTATGTTTTAAACGGATTGACCAAAAGATTGATAAAAAATAAAATTAAAAATTGTATTTTAAATGAATTAATGCTTTAATATTGTATTAAAAATATTCACTTAATTATTAAAAAAGTTCACTTGAATACTTCAAAATAATATTCATATAAACATATGTAGTATGTCATAATTCAAGAAATTTAAGAAAAACATTTAAATTAACACCAAAAAATATAAATAGAAAGCAAGGGTTGAATAAGATTTTGGTCCTTAACAAATTTTAAATTTTTGTTTTTGTTTATAATAAAAATTTTCTTTGGATTGTATCACTGATAAATTTTTTTGTTTCGATTTCATCTCTGTCGTCCATTTGGATCGTTAACTAGTTAACTGACGTCACAATTAACTTAAACATGTCAACATGTCCACATGATGAGGCTATGTTGCGTGTCTAAGTTAACTGTCATATCAGCATTTAGAGATGAAAACTAAAATAAATTTTTTATCAAGGACAAAATCCTAGAAAAACATTTATTAAGAGAAAAAGCAAAATTTATTAAGGACCAAAAACAAAATTTAAAATTTATTAATGACTACAAAATTATCTAACCATTTAATTTTAAATTAGATTGTATTTTTTATGCATTTAGATACTTATTTATTTTGATAAATAAAGAGATATCGCTCTTAATATTTAACTAAATGACCATCTATCCTATTCTTATTAAAAAAACAACAATACTTCACCCATTTAACTAGATGACACTCTGCCTTTTTTTTTTTTTTCTAACTAAGTCAATAATATTTATTTTTAAACATTTAAATAAAATTAATTAATATAATATAACTTTAAAATAATATAATATAATATAATATAATATAATATTATTTAATGAAATAATCTCAACTCTTTGAGTTTAAAATATATATTTTATGGGATTACTATTATTATTATTTATATTTATATACTATTTAATTTAATAATAAAAATAAGGTAAGAGATAATGATAAGAAATTTGACCTTATTTATAATAGTTTGAGTTAACTTATTTAATAAATAAGTTAATTTTATAACACAATTATTCAATTAAAAATTTAAACTTTAAATTATTATAAATATGTTTTGAATTTGAAGATTTAAGATTATTTTATTAAATAATATATTATTAATTTTAAATTTATATTATATTATGTTAATTAATTTTATTTGAAAGTTAAAAAACTAAAAATTATTCACTTATATAAAGATACAATTCATTATTATATTTTTCAAAGAATTTTTTGATTTATTTATTTCATGACTTCTATAAAGACATTATTAGAAATAGTATATAAATATTTTAAGAATTTGAACATGAAATTTTTTTTTAAATGTTATTAGAAATTAAAAATTCTCAGTAAAATATTTAATTCAAACCTAATATAAATTAGACCAAAAACTTTATGTTGTACTCATTTTGCTATTTTTATTTATTACTTCAATCCTTTGTTTTTAATAAATTTTAATAATTTATATTGAAATAATTTCATAAAAAAAAATATAATCATATTAAAATGAGCATTGCGCTTTAGAAATCTAATTTATAAACCTAAAAAATTAACTTACATTTATATATATTAACTAGATCGATAATCACGCAGGAGTGAATTGGTAAAGTAAAAACAAAGAGTCAGATTAAGACATATTAGCCAAAAATGAAAAAGAAACAAAAACCCTATTGCCATAAGGAACAAAACAACCCAACCCCTAAACCCCAATAGGGCGTGTGGTTTTTCCTTCCGTCCATTGTGCAGCCACTCTCCTCTTCTTCTGTGCCACGACTCTCTGCTTCAAGTCGCGATCGAGCCAGACCCACCGTCTCCGGCGAGTTCCGTTCCCATTCTTCTCCGTCGGCGGCGCGACTTCTCCTCTAAGGTTCGCTTTGTTTCAGCACCTACCTATATAGGTGCTGATTATGACTTGCGTTTATGATTGTTGCTGTTGTAGCTTTCTTTGTGTTTATGATTGTTTCTGGAATGTTTTTGCTTTTTGTTACCGGAATATTTTTGCGTTTCAATTTTTTTTCAACATAGGTGCTGTAATGTTTTGTGTAAAATTTGGTATGTTTGGCTTAACCATGTTGCCTCAGTTTCTCAACTCTGAAGATTTTCCAAACTAATTGGAGATGACTCGCGGCATCAAGCACCGTATGAAAGCCAAGAGAAAGAACAAGGTTCAGTCTTGTGGCCTAGTTAACCCCGTTCTACAACCTCACTTAACTCTGTTTTTGTGGGCATCTCTCATTTGCTTTTCATTTTTGGATTAAAAATTCAGGGCTCGAAGAAAGGGGATGGATCTTCTTCATCTTCTTCGGTGCCACAACCTCCAGTCAAGGTGTGGCAACCGGGTGTGGACAAGTTGGAGGAAGGTGAGGAGCTGCAGTGTGATCCTTCTGCTTACAACTCTCTCCACGCCTTCCACATTGGATGGCCCTGTCTTAGGTGGGTTCCATGCGTTTGTTTTCTCTGTTTGGCGCCCCGGAAAGTGAAAGAAGAACAAAGCTTTGAGCTTTTTTATTTTCCCGTTTCCCTTTTGGTTTTTGTGACCTGTTTTTGCAATTTGTATGGATGAACAAACCAATGCTAATCTATGATCAAAGAGTTGTTAAGTAGAGTTCCTTTTTCACCAGCATTGGCGATTCAAATGGAAAGTTGTGATAATTTCTGTTTAGTTTCAGTATTCTGAAGTTATAAATATATTTTAACAGCTTTGATATTGTACGTGACACTCTGGGTTTAGTTCGAACAGAATTTCCCCACACAGTATATTTCATGGCAGGAACTCAGGTTAGCTTTATTTCTTTCTTCTTTTAATTAAAGATTTTTCATTGATCAACTGGGAGTTTTTCTAATATTGATGAACATTGTCAAATGGGGATAACAGAGTAGTTGATTCCAGGCTTTGTGTGACTAATATTTAGGAGAGAAATTTCCCTTTAAAGGTCTTTTTGAGATTTGGATTCTAATTACCATTATTATTATCCACTTGCTTTGTTTCTTTTGTCTTTTTTACTTTTTTTTTTATTATTTCTTTTGGTTGACAATGTCATATTGTTATGTTGGTGGCACTACAGGCAGAGAAAGCTGCTTGGAACTCTATTGGAATTTTCAAACTATCAAATGTTTCTGGAAAGAGACGTGAGCCGGTGCCTAAACTTGAAGCTGATGAAGATGGCGAGGATAGTGATAGTGAGGATGACAGCGAAGATGATGAAGATGATGGTGCTCAGAGTCCTACTTTGCAGGCAACCACCTTTTGATTTGAGATTTTATTTATTCCATTTATTGACTGTTTTAAAATTGATCTTACTAACATGTTCATTCTTTTCACATCTGTAGTTGCGAAAGGTAACTCATGAAGGATGTGTCAACCGTATACGCTCCATGCCACAAGATCCTCATATATGTGCAGCTTGGGCAGATACTGGTTATGTACAGGTCAGACTTTCAATAACATGTTTTAGTTTTTCAATTTGAGTTAAATTCAACAAGACCTTCCCTTGTCTTTAGAATTAAAAACTAGTGATATGGCATTGGTTAAGATGATAGAATAAATTGAAGTAAAACCAGATACATTATGAGAAAGTGTTGTTTGATATCGAGTTTGCTTTGCGAGAAAATGTGTGTCAGAAATGTATTTAAGCTGATCAAATGTTCACTTTGAGGAAGGGTCTCTGGGATTGGGAGGGGTCATGATTCTTGAGACAAAAAAAGCTTTATGTTTTTCTACATAATCTATTGCAATAAAAAAAGTTAAACTCAACTTTGTTCTGAAGAGTCATACCTTCTTCTGTTCAGTACACAGTCTGATACTTGAGACAATTTGTAGGTTTGGGACTTAAGCTCCCATCTGAATGCTCTAGCAGAGTCAGAAACAGAAGGTGCCCAAGGAGCTGCTGCAGTTTTTAATCAGAACCCGCTACATAAATATAAGCACAAAGATGAAGGTTATGCTATAGACTGGAGTCCGCTTGTTCGTGGAAGGCTTGTATCTGGTAATCTTTGGTTATGTTTTTCTCTAGCATGTCTTCATGTTTAGTTACTCGGAGATATGAGGCTTGATAATGATGTTTATGTTTGAAGGGGATTGCAAGAATTGTATTTATCTATGGGAGCCTACATCTGCTGCAACATGGAATATTGACAATATTCCATTTGTTGGACATACTGCTAGTGTGGAAGATCTGCAAGTATGTACTAATGCACAAAGCATTAGTTTCTTTTATTATTGTTTGAATATTTGTGTAGTTCTATTTCTAATATAAAAGTAGTTTTTCTTCATCCATCAATCTAATATGAGGTGTATTGTTCAATTAATGCCTGCAGTGGAGCCCTACAGAACCTCATGTTTTTGCTTCTTGTTCTGTGGACGGAAGCATTGCAATATGGGATACCCGATTGGGGAAGTCACCAGCTGCGTCTTTTAAAGCACATAATGCTGATGTGAATGTAATGTCATGGAACAGGTATTAAGGCACTTACTTTATAATGCTTCATTAACTCCATTACCATTCTATATCTTTCTTACTTTGTACTCCATCGTATTGAGCAGGTTGGCTAGTTGTATGTTGGCCTCTGGGAGTGATGATGGGACTATTTCTATTCGTGATCTCAGATTACTCAAGGTATGAGTTGTCTGACTGTAGTAGTGAAGATCCCCTTTTCTCCTTGTATAGAAAAACATAAAAACAGTAAGCATCCTTCATTCATAACAGGAAGATTTCTGTGTGCATGTATTTTGTAATGTCAAGGGTGTTTTGGCTCCAATTTTCCGATCGCTCTTTTATCCTTATGTCCCAGTAGTATAGTCAGTATTTGCAAATCTCCCTGAGATGACTTTCTTTACCCTTGATTCATTATCTTATCCCTGTAGATGCATTATAGTGAAGAATTATTATGGAAACTTTCACAATGTCTGATATCCTTTGGTTTTGTTGTTAAAAGCTGATTGATAAGTGCACTGATTTTTGGGCAGGAAGGAGATTCTGTGGTAGCACATTTCGAATACCATAAGCACCCAATCACATCCATCGAGTGGAGTCCACATGAAGCCTCTTCGTTGGCTGTTACATCATCTGATAATCAGCTTACGTAAGTAAATACAATATTCATAGTTCTATCTCAAATTCCAAACAGATTTTAGGATTATGCTTTTTTTATTTCATTTTTTTTTAATCTTTGAGTCTGATCTTTCCCTGGAAATTGCACAAAGCCCTGAGCTTTTTAGCACCAGGCTTCCTCCTTTTATTACTTATCTTTGTGATTTAAAAGGTTACTTGTAATCTGCTTTGGCTTCTGCCACAGGATATGGGATCTTTCTTTAGAAAAGGATGAGGAAGAGGAAGCCGAATTCAAAGCCAAAATCAAAGAACAAGTAAATGCGCCCGAAGATCTGCCGCCGCAACTATTGTTTATTCACCAGGTAGGTCGAAATACTTTGCTCTCAATATTTTACCTGAATGGTAGAACTGAGAACTCCCTGGTTAATTTTATTCCTTTGTTCTCTTTCGGCGATTAACAGGGACAGAAAGACCTTAAAGAACTACATTGGCACGCACAAATTCCTGGAATGATTGTATCTACTGCAGCAGATGGATTTAACATCCTTATGCCTTCAAATATCCAGAGCCACTTGCCATCAGAGGGTGCTTGATGCATACATGCATTAACCTCAGTGTTATAGCCAGCCATGTATTTCTTATAATTATTGTTACCATAGTTTGGAATTGCTGCTCCTGGGTCACCTGAATATAGAAGAAAATTTCCCTTTTTGGTTCATTTCATTTTTCTCCCTTCAAGTTGTCCTGTTTGAGTTGAGCTATGGCAGACGCTGTTGGGAGCTAGGCTTGCTTGCATAGTTTTTCTGTTATGTTAAAATTTGGGACTTGACATGGTTATTATAAACTTCAGAATAAATTTATTTTTCAATCTCGTTGTGTATGTTTTCTTTTTGAATTATATACTTTTTTTAAATTTATATTTTTCCAATTCTATATTATATACATTATTCTAAAAACCAGTTTTGCTACTAAAGAGCGAAGTAGCTTAGGTTGTTTTAATCAGTTTCCTTCCATGATGTCTAACCTATTAGATGGAAAAATATTAGTCAGAATAATAAGTTCATTATCTAAGTTCATTATCCTTTGATTTCGCAAAAGAAAAAAGGTCAATTCTATCAAAAAAATTTTTTTTGTAGTTTACCATATCCACCTTAATTTTGGTGGTTCACCAAATTTTCGGTAGTTTCTTAATCTTTTCATCCTTTATAAAAAAGCTATAAACCATTTCTTTGTGTTGATTTTTGGCATTTCTTTTGATTTATTTATTTTTTATTTTGTGGCTCTTATGTTGTTTTCTTTTTTCTTTCTAATTGTCTGATTGATGTCTATTTTTTTCTTTTCCTTTGTGTTTGTAGGTTGAAAAGATATGGTATACTCACTAAAATTATGCAAAGTTGATCTATTATGACTATATGACCGATGTTTCTATTTCATTTTTTTTTTTTTTCAATCTTTTTATTTAGTGACCAAAACCTCTTCCTAATGTTGTTGTAGAGGCACTTTTTATGTAAATGTTGAGTTGCATCTAGAGGGTCAATGTTTTTCATGTGATCCTTTAAAAATAGAACAAGTAAAAGATACCATCAATCTTATTAAAATAAAAATTTCACACTAATAAGAAAGTATGAAAAACACCTGCTGCATACTTCAAGTAGCACAATCAATATTATAGTCTTATAATTAAGAAATCATTATTCAAGAGGTGCATAAAATTCTCTAAATCATAATTTAATGATGCAATAAGAAATAACTCACTTCGTGTATGACATATTACCAACCCATAAAGGATACTTAAAAGTAACTACTATTTATTGACTCTCTAAAGTCATGATTTCCTTTTTTCTTTTTATTTGTTGGAGCTTGATGATGTATTTCTAATGAGATTGAATTGAATAGAATATTTTTAAAAACGGAGGTTAATGTTTTAACATCATATTTCTCTTATGAAGATGAACATGATTCCTAAAAGAAAAAAAGTTGGTAGAAATTCACAATATTACAGTGCTCAAAAAGATAAATCTATTACTATTATGAAGATAATTTTTTTTACAAGAAATTCTTTTTTCTACGAGACCAAGATAGTTTGATGAAGTAAAATTGACAACTTTACCATTAATGATGGAATGTGGCCTCGGTAACTGATGTTTCCCTCATTCCCATGGTCTTTTTTTTTGTCCAAACCATGCTAAGATGTAGTAGCTAATAATATTATAAATTTATAATTTTATAAATGAATTGACCTACTTAAACTCCGGATTAACCGAGTTGGCCCACCATGGGCCATGAGTTAGGTGAGTTGTGCTAAATAAAATCGCTTTTAGACGAGTCAAAAAATTGTCAACTCATCATTTTTGTGAGCTAAATGGGTTGTTTAACTTATTGCAACCCACTTTGACGACTCTACATGTATCAAAAAAATTTCTTTCTTTTAGGTAATAAATTTTGTTGTTATAGTATCCTCAACTGACCATTAGTTTCCAAACAAGCGTACTCAGATGGCCCAAGAAGTAGGACATGCATAGAGGAGTATGGTTCAAGTGGTGGTAACTGATAGTCTAGGAGAGGTGAGGATGGAAGTAATGGAATGGACTGGGTAGTCTTTGGCACAAGAACAGGCTCAACTAACTCAAAGTCAACCATGATTATTTGACCATCATAATCTGCACAAGGGAACCCATTTGAAGTGTCAAGCTTGCGAAGCTTCAGACACTTCGCAAAACAATTACTCAGTGTGTCCTCAGGTGAGGTCTCAACCAACACCTCTTCCATGCTTGGAATAACACAACTGATGTGCAATTCTTCCTCTAGTCGTGGCTCCTCATACACAATCTCTGGACTAGATTCTTCATTGAGACTGATGACCTGTGGTGTCACTTTCGCCAAAACCTCTTTTGTGTCAGACCCATTGTTGTTAATTATGTCAAGCGATGGGCCTTCACACACACCTTCCTTATCAAATTTATAGTCCCCCAAAGCTCACTAGTAATACACATTGTGTAATTATCCTTCAATTGATTAAGCTCATGTCTCAACTCTTGCAGGCTCTATTGATGCTCTTGTAGGAAAACATCGATTCTCCTTTGATTTTCCTGAATCTTCCTCATCATCTCTTGCAACATGCTACTTCAAAATCGACAAGTGAGGCAAGGAGTTGTTGAGGAGGAGGATAAGGAGGTTTTGATGTGGGTTGGTAATACGTGGGCTCTAATGGATAGGAATCGAGTGGATATGGGTCATGTGGGTATGGTGGAGGTTCAGGTAGTGGGGGGTCGTGTGTGGCCTTTTGGGATGATTGTTGGAAGTAGGGTGCTTGCGGTGAGCAAGGATGGTATGAAGGTTCGAGTGGGGCATAGCAATTGATGAAAGGCATAACCTCTTCATCCCATTGTCAATTAGACATGAGAAGAAGACGTGATGACACCCTTCGTATTAGTGCTTCTACGAACCACCACTTTATGTCCAAGCGTAAGCGCCACAACTCCTCCTACAAGCTATTTTCTACTCTTAGCTCTCATTACCTACAAAATAAGGAACACTAGTACATGTTAATGAAAGGAAAAGCAGTACATGTTTATTTATTGATATCTATTCTAGCTTCTCAACTTCTTTATACATCCTTCTAGTTTCTTCTTTTCCTTACTTTTTTTTCCTTTTCTGGATGTATTCATTTTCCTTTTAATTAATGGTGGCCTAAGAGTATATTTATGTTGCTTGACTGCTTGCTTAATCCAGTCACTACAGTTGTGTGATTATTGCAACTTTACCACTGGATTTGCTAGAATTGTGTTGTTGTTGAAGTGTGTTTTAGGGCTCAATTTAGTTGTGTCATTTGGGTATTTACCAACCTGAATAAAAGAAATAATAACTAGATTACTCTATTATAAAAAAGAAGTTTGTTTATATATGTGACTTTCAGGTTTATGTGAAGCAACTTGATGGGACGCTCCTGAGGCTGAGGATACATTTTGGATGGAATTACCCTTTGTTACTGTTTTGTTTGGAATGTTTTTAACATAGGTTTTTTATGCGACAATGTTTGGATTTGTTTTTTATTTTTANCATTTTCAATAAAGAATTAAAACTCTAAAGTTGCACGCTGCTGGGGTATGCTCATGAAAAAACAGATAAAAAGATAAGTCTGAGCAACGTGAATATTCTTTATATGAGAGGAAAATTAAATTTTCATCCATTGATTTTATCATTAAGAAACCAAAGTTCATATCCCAAAATAGTTTTCTCAACTTTGTTATGTATATCACCAATTCTCTTTCTTAGTATGTGATAGTAAGATCATAAACAGAATACATGACATTTGACCAACAAAAAACAAAAAGAAAAATGTTAGCAAAACTCTCTCACATTATTCAGATGAGATGAGAGTGTGAGTGTGGGAGAGTCCCAGGGACTCTTTAGATTATGGTTTCTTTTAAAAAAAATTAAATAATAAAATTATATTAATAAATATGATGACATAAAATATTGCAAAAAGTAATGTTAGTCTAGTAGATAAGACATTACTATGAATGGTAAAGGTCTTAGATTCGAGTCTCACTAAACTTAAAATAAATTTATTTTTTTAATAAACACAAATGAATATTTGTGAGTAAACAAGATGGTTTGACAGACATATTCCCACCCCTAGTTGTGATAGAGCAGTAATCGTTGGACCAAATCTAGTTGATTATTAATGTATTATTTCTGTTTCTCTACCAGAGTCGTTACTTTGGGCCCAAATAGAAATATAGGAAACACAACAAACTTTGGACCCAAGTGCAATGTCAGGAAACCCAACAAAAAACAAAAAGGTCGGGTTGGGCCGTGAGAAAGCTTGGCCTCATAACCTCTGCCTGTAGGGGGTATCCCCTTAACTGTTCCGTTCAATCCGCCACGGCCGCGCCTCCACCCGCCCCTGCCATACCTCGTCCACGGAGATGCGCGCTGTAGCAATCTGCTCGGAGGTGGTGGTTTCTCTTCTCAAGCGAATACCTCATCGCTTCACCTCGAGCCTCTCCTTCTCTTCGGAGACTTTGCCGCCGGCGGGATTCAACAACGAACCCGACGATGTATCCTACTACTCCGAAGTGCCGAGGCCTCGACGGAGGAAATCGGAGAGGAAGCCGTACGTTATCCCGATGAAGGTCCTGATTGAGAGAGCGAAGAAGGAGAGAGAAGCGCGGAAGGCGCAGCCATGTAGGGTTCTGGAAGAACTTCCCGACAACGGGCTATTGGTTCCTGAACTCGTTGAGGTGGCTCACCGGGTCTATCGAGCTCGTAGGTCACTCGTTTCAGGTCTGAGTCAACTCATCCGAGTCATTCCGGTGCTGCGCTGCGAGTACGTAGCTAATAATTATTCCTCTTTCTATGTTCCTTTTTTTGTGAATCTTTGATTGGTATGTTGATTCTGAAATTTCTGAGCTAGAAATCATGCAAATTTTGCAAATTGAAGAATCAGTTATTTGTGTTATCTATAAAAATTGTTTTTGCCCTTATCATAACTACTTTAAGAGTCATAAAGAAACAAAATGTGATTAATTGACATTGTGTAAATTATGATTTGCAAGTAAACAATTGCATTGCACAGAGGGATATATAGGAAGGAACGAAGTGTTTTGAATGATTCTAGGATTTCTCTGGGTGTAATTTGAAGGAAGATAAGAAGTGTTATTTTTTTGCTTTGTAACATTCGGTGTTGCTAATTGTATGTGCCTCTGAATTGTATTTGTGGTCCCTTTAAAACTTACTTTTCAGAGAAGGATGATAAGATTATGTGTGAAGATCTTGTACTTGATGTTACTGACAGCTCAGGAGTCGATGTTTAAGTTAAATGATGATGATCAGAATCAATTTGGATAATAATAATGGGGCTACCTGAACCAACCATAATTCATGACTCTTGACTCTCAAGCATTTTTGTGTTATTGATCTGGCTGTTCGGCTGTTTCAGAGTTTTCAAGTGCAAACTTGTAGTTGTTGGCTTCACATTCAATCGTTTTATCTTGTCAGGTTGTGTAATGAGGTTCACATTGGTTATGTTGGTCATGAAATTCGAACATGTACTGGACCGAGGAGTGGCTCCAGGAGTATGACACATGTTTGGAGAAGGGGAGGGGTTCGAGATGTGGTCTTCTTCCCAAAATGCTTTCATCTCTATGACCGTGTTGGTAAGCCAAGAATTGGTCATGATGAGAGGTTCAGTGTTCCTCGTATCCCTGCCATTGTTGAACTTTGTATACAAGCCGGCCTGGACCTTGAAAAGTATCCCACTAAAAGGAGAACAAAACCTGTATATTGCATCGAAGGAAGAATTGTAGATTTTGAATCAGTTGTGGGAGACGATGAAAATAATAGAGAATGTTCTTCTGAAAATTGCAAACCTTTTGTCAATTCATCCTCTATGTTGACCCAGCCTGTAGATGATTTCCAGAATTTGTTTGAGAGGAATACCCATCTGGATCAGTTTAGTGGAGAAAAACGGAACAAATTAAGGGATTTAAGTAGACATACATTGGACTCATGGTTTGAGATGATATCAGGTGCAAGAAAGATCATGGAGAAGTATATTGTGAATACTTGTGGATATTGTCCCGAGGTTCAGGTTGGTCCCAAGGGACATAAGTTGAGAATGTGCAAGGCTTCAAAGCACCAGTCTCGTAATGGTTTACACGCGTGGCAAGAGGCAACAATGGATGATCTTGTGGGTCCAAATTATGTCTGGCATGTTGAGGATCTGAATGGGCCTGCTTTGAATAACAATCTGAAGAGATATTATGGCAAGGCTCCAGCTGTGGTGGAACTCTGTGTGCATGCTGGGGCTCCCGTTCCTGATCAATATAGGAGCATGATGAGATTAGATGTGGTTTCCCCTGATCGAGATGAAGTTGACCTTGTCGCATGAAATGCAATCCCCTTTGAAGTTAGACTGTTTGTATCATCAACATTTGGAGTTTAGTTGGATAAAATCTTGGACTCGTGAGTTTGATCGAATCTGAGCGTTGGTCTCCTTTGTGAATTTTTCCATTGTAATTCGTCATTTTCATACATTATAAATAATAGTTGCCAGGTTATGTTATCTTTGGACAAGATTCACAACTTGAAGAGGTAAAACAGATATTGCATTGGTTTGCATCCAGCTCAAGTTGTGTAGTTTCTTGTAAAATATTGTTTGACAATGGAATTGATACTATGAAAAACCACGTGGCACATAGTCTGAAATTCAATATATATAAATGAAGGTTCTAGCAGCCAGCATCAGAACAAACCTGAATCTTCAACTTGCTGTGAAGTATTTCAAGCATGCCATTGGTATAAGACACGGTTTGCCTGTTTTAAAGGAAGAAGGTACTCTGGCATCTCCATATACTGACAAAGGAATTTGGGTCTTTGATTCTTCATCTTCTGAGGTACCATTCTCTCATCAACTCGTCCTCTTTTCCTTGTAATGGGGGATATTTCAGGAACAATTGTTGCTTCAGAGTAAGGTTGAAGGCGACTAGGTGTCATATGTATTTAGCTATGAGATATATAATATGCAATGGGATAATCATATTGCTTTTGACATATACAGTTGTGTTGATATGTTCTGGTTTAAAATGTGGTGCTCAGGCCTAGGACTACAGATCTAGGGTGAAGGTGTTGAAGAAATTATTGTGTCATTGTTGAGATGATGGGTCCGACAGCTAGTGGCTTTAGTTGGAATGACAAAGACAATGATTGTGGTGGAAAAAGAAATTTTCAATGAATGGGTGAAGGTAAAATCTCTAATCACTTATCATATTACATTTATGTATTACTATAACCACTTTTCATAATTTATTTATATGTTTTGGCTTTATAATTGAAGTCACATCCCAATGCAAGAGGGCTTCACAATAAGCCATTCCCACATTTTGAAGAGTTGGGACGAGTTTTTGGTAAAGATAGAGCACAAGGTCCCAATGCAGAAGATGCAGGTGAAGTGGTTGCTACAATGGAAGCTGAAATTGAAACACAAATGAATGACATTGATGTGAATGGAAACATGGATGATTTGGATGACATGGAACCTGAATTGGAAGCTGCCACTCAGGTATATATACAAATTAATTGATATGTTTTACTTCCTTTATTGTTGTTGTTAACATAAGTGAGTAAGTTGATTTTTTATCAATTGATTTTATTTGCCTAAAACTCTGGTATGTATAAAAATTACGTAAGTGAGTAAGTTGATTTTTTTATCAATTGATTTTAGGTGTCTCAAACTCCTAGTGGTATGAGTTTTTCATCTACCCAAGCAAGGAAAAGAAAGAGAGATAACAAAAGCACAGACACAGAGATGTGTGTTGAAATAACTGACTCAATTAGAGAATTTATACATTATTATCACCTACAAGCGGAAAAAATTGATGCCTTAGTTTCTTGTTCCAAGCATGATAAGGATGCCGATGATCAAATGAAGAAGCTAATGATGCTATTGGCCGACGTTATCGATTTGATGGAGGACCAAAGGAACGACGCTCTCTTTATCTTTGGAACGGACCCCAAATTGATTGAACTCATTTTCTTACTTGCTCCAAAAAATGTATCTAATTTTGTGAAGAGAGTCCTTCATATTAGAATTGCATAACTTCTTATTTTAGAATTATTAAGTCACTTAAAATACTACTTTTTGATGTTTTGGTAAATATTATGGTACTCGTGCTTAGGGATTGTTATGATTATGAACCTTTAAGTTGTGATTTTTAAGTTTTAAGTTAAATATTTTGATTGAGACAAGGTTTATGCAAAGGAATTTTGGCTTGATATATGCACTTTGTCAAACATTTTGCATGAAATTTGAGTAATTACATGTAGCATAAAAAATAATGAAAGTTATATATTTATTTTTAATTACTAAAATGTTGAGAAAGTTGAGAGAATAAATAATTTTTTAGGTAATTGAGAAAATATTTAGTTACATGTAAAGTGTATTTAAATGAGTTTAATGTGTGTAATAATCAATTTTTTATTTGGTTTAATTAAGTTTAGTCCTTTGTAATATTAAAAAGTTTATGTTTGGTTCTTTCGTAAAATTTGTAGTCCCTGTAAAATTTATTTGTTCGTTTTTAGTCTTTGCTGTTAGTTTTGAATGGACGACACTGATGTGGCTGTTAATTTCGCCACATGGCATGCCGTGCCACGTGGCATAACATAAAATTTTAAGGGTTAAATAAGTTTTTAATCTCTGTAATATAAAAAATTTTGTGTTTGGTCTCTTTAAAATTTTTCGTTTGGATTGAGTTCTTGTAAAAAAAATTGTTCGTTTTTAGTCACTGTAAATTTTTCTTTTCATTTTTAGTCTCTACCATCAGTTTGAGTTGGACAGCGCTGACGTGGCCGTTAACTTCGCCACGTGGCTTGCCACTGCATCTCGAAGTCACCCTCTCCCAACCACTACATTCAAACGGGATGCCTCTTCAAATTGCCCTCTCTCCCCTCCCACACTCTCATTCCACACCTCAAAGACTCCCACCCCCGCACGACATGTATAAAGTCGATGCCGGCATTATTGTAGGCGCTGAAGCGGTTGGTGAGCGGGGGGAAGACGAAGAGGGTGCGGGAGAGGGAGTCTTTAAGGTGAGGGATGAGAGTGTGGGAGGGGAGAAAGGGAAATTTGAAGAGGCATCCCGTTTGGATGTAGTGTTCGAGTGAGGGCGGCATCATGATGGAGTGGCATGCCACGTGGCAAAGTTAACGGTCACGTCAGCGCCGTCCAATCCAAACTGATGGCATGGACTATAAATGAAAAAAAATTACAGGGACTAAAAGTGAATAATTTTTTTTATAAGGACTCAATCCAAACAAAATTTTAGAGGGACCAAACACAAATTTTTTGATATTATAAGGACTAAAAACTTATTTAACCCTTGAAAATTTGGGTTATGCCCCGTGGCACACCACTTGGTCTGGCATGCCACGTGACGAAGTTAACCGTCAGGATAACGCCGTCCAACCCAAACTAAAGATAGGGACTAAAAACGAACAATTTTTTTTTACTGGACTAAAAATTTTACAATGGGACCAAACACAAGCTTTTTAATATTATAGGGATTAAAAAATTAATTAACTTTTTTATTTTAATTAGTTAAGGGTATTTTTAGAATAACAAAAAGTATTCTCAAGAATATTAATGTCAACCAAACGCATAAACAATTCATTCCCAAACATTCTACTAGATTTTTAAGAATTTAATATGTGAACTAAACATGTTTAAATATCATTCCCGGCAATGTTGGCAGATTTTGTCCAATGGTGGATGGAAACGAAAGACCTGGGCCCATGGAAATTTTTTTCTTGTACATTCCATCTCTTGCTCTTTTCATCCCTACCAAATAAAGGAAGTTTATCCTTTTCCACCCAAATTCCTTCCTTTCACTTTCTTTTCTTCCAATTTCTCCTCAAACAAATATAGTCTTATAGAAAATAAAAACCCGCTGTACTTCTTTCTTTCTAATTTCTTTTCTCTTAATTTCTTTCCTTCTATTTTCTTTCCGTTATTAAACGCACCATTAATATCCATATAAACATAACCTGAATAAAATATTTGAACAGATAAATTAATATATCTTACTTTTAAATTTGTAAACAACCAATGTAGTTATTTCTTTTAGCAATTAATTTAACCGATTTAAAATTCTAAATGGACTAATGACATATATCTTCCAAATAAAAAGAAAAAAAGAAGAAAAAAAAATTTAACTATGCAAAATGAATGCTACAAAGTGATTACATTCTTTGTTTGTCTTGTCTAGACACAGAAGATAGAGGGTCAAATCCGTAAAATCACCATCTCACAACAGCTTCGCCTATAACCCCCCAACCCTAGCCCTCGTTTTCTTTCGCCCCGCTCCACCACGCAGGTCACAATGACGACGCGGTTCAAGAAGAACAGGAAGAAGAGGGGCCACGTCAGCGCCGGCCACGGCCGCATCGGAAAGCACCGCAAGCACCCCGGCGGCCGCGGAAACGCCGGAGGAATGCACCACCACCGCATCCTCTTCGACAAGTACCACCCCGGATACTTCGGCAAGGTCGGAATGCGCTACTTCCACAGGCTCCGCAACAAGTTCCACTGCCCTACCCTCAACATCGACAAGCTCTGGTCCCTCGTGCCTCAGGACCTGAAGGAGAAAGCCGCCGCGGATAAAGGAGGAGGCAAGGCGCCGCTGATCGACGTCACGCAATTTGGGTACTTCAAGGTTCTCGGGAAGGGCGTTCTTCCGGGGAACCAGCCGGTGGTGGTTAAGGCCAAGCTCGTCTCCAAGATCGCCGAGAAGAAGATCAAGGAGGCCGGTGGAGCCGTTGTTCTAACCGCTTAATTGGAATACATAGGTATCGATTTAAAGAGAAATTAGGGTTTTGATTTTTTTTTCTTTTTTCGTTGGTCTATGCTTCAATTTTTGAACAATTGAGACAATGGGCGATGTTTATTATAATTTTAATTTGCAGTATGATGTTTTACATGATTTAGATCTGAGCTTAAGCTTTGGTTATGAATAACTAAGCTTAATGTTGTGCCAATAATGATATTGTTTTTTTTTTTTTAATCTAATCCTAATTCTGCTTTTTTTACAATGTGAAATGAAATTTTAGGCGATCTCCTTCTAAAATACGAGTTTCTAACGGGTGCTGTGGAATACGATCTAATTACTTTTGGACCTAAAACATAGGTCATTGCTCTGCATTCATATAGTCTTTTAGCTGGGTAGAGGGCACTGCTTTTCCCTTAATACCATTCAAAACATTACTGGTTTTGGATTAGGGATTAGGGAGCTCAACCTGAACTTTTTGCAAAGGTGCACTGTCTCCATTTCAAAATAATTCAAAGTGTGACATGGACAATTATTTTGAAAGGAGGGAGGATGTGGTTATGAAGCGGTGAAAACATACACTTGGGGACTATCGAGCATAGTTGTAAAACTCACTGGACTCGGCCATTCCACTGGGTCACTGGGTCACTTGCTGACCCAGATATAAATTATATAATAATAAAAATAAATATATAACCTAATAAAAATATATATAACCTAAAAAATTTAAAAATCCAAATAAATATTATGTACTTATTTAAACATCTATCATAACATAAAATAACTTAAAAAATACATAAATAAAGGTCAAACTTCAAATCTCATACCATACATAAATAATACCAAGTTTAAGATCTTAAACCATAAGTGACAAGTTCAAGACCTCACAAATGACAAGTTCAATTCCAAATATAAAGAAAATAAGTTTAAAATCACAAATACATAGTAACAACAATAATACATATAGTGATTATGTTCAAGTAGTCATGGGATTATATTGAGGATCAATGTCTCCTTCATTAAGTATATCTTGATTAACATTCCCTTCATTTTGATTTGCAATTGCTATGGAATCATCATGTGCATCATCATCATCATAATCATCTTCCAAATTCAACTCACCTACAACCATGAACCATGTCATTTAACTCATCATTATCATAGTGACACATTGACATTCACAAAATTTGATACAATAAAAAAAACATATCAATATCATTTAAAGGTGGTTGGATGGAAATATTTGCAAGGTCATTACATAAAGCTTCAACCTCTTCAATATTCAAGAAGGGTGATGATTCCTCCAATATCCATTCAGAATGTTTCTCAAATCCATGCAAGCAAATTGGATCATAAGGATGTTTCATATGATTCCTATGTCAATTTAATTATACCAAGATTGGGAAAAAAAACTATTTTGGATAACTAAACAATTACACACACAACTAGATACATAAAAAAAATACATTTGTTTTAGCCTTAAGTTGTAATGAACATATATAAGATTGGGCTTTTGGTGCTCTGAGCTATTTCTTTTCTTTGAGTGAATGTGCTCAAACATACTCCAATTTCGCTCATAACCCAAAGAACTACAAGTTTGGCTTAAGACACGAATTGCTAGCTTTTGCAAATTTAGTGCACCACATCCATAAGATTCCCACCATTGATTTTATATATAACATAGTAATATAATGATTTGGTTAACATGTTATTTAACTAATAATAATTATAAATAAAGAAATAATGAAAGAGAGTATTAGTAGCATCTTAATAAATTTACCTGGCATCACTGTTGTTCACTCTCGTATAGTAGACTTCCTTCCAAAATCTCCTTCAGCATCCTTACAACTTCTCATCTCATTTGTCAACTTAGTTTGCAAGTCATGATCTCCATAAGAATACTTCTCAATCACATCAAGAAGACCAGATATTGTGTACTAATTCTTTTCAAAATTTCCAAAATTGAACCAACAAGCTGGATTTAGCCAATAACTAGCTGCATGAAGGTTCTTGCAAAGCATCCCATCCCAACGAGCATGCACAATTTTCAAATAAAGCTCTACCACCTTCTATCTTCTTTGAAATCTCTTCATCATCTCTTTTTTAACTTTACACGTAGTTTGAAAAAGAAAACCCATGGCAGGCTTATCTCACTATCAACAATACGCGGCACACTAGCAAGTGACTCAGTAAGCTTAACAATATAAGCACATTGTTTCCAAAAGTTGGAATCCAAGACTTGATCCTCAAACATTTTAGCCTTAATTTCTTTGGAATAAGCTGAACTTGTCCATTCTTTAGAATAAGGTTCTATTCATAATAAGGTTTCCTCGTGGAGCTTGTCCTTTGGGCCACTATAGTTAGCTGATCACTTTCACTAACCTTGTTGTTTGGTTAAGCAGTTGTACACTCAATGTTCTAGGTGTACTGAAAGGAAAAAAAGATAGAGAAATCCTTTGATCTAACACAGTTAGCTAGTCACTTTGAGTGATGTAAAACGTTGGTTACTAACACAATTAGGAAACTTAAGTGGTTCGCTACCATGAATTGAGGTCAACTCCAAATAAAAAACGAAGTTGTATGCCCCAAGATGGTAACCAATCCCCCATGTGTACTGAAGCGAAATAATGTGAAGGATAAATGATTAGACTAATGTCATAGCATAATGCATCTATAAATGTTTCAAGTTTTTCTTGTGTTGTGTAACTTTTTCTTATGTGATTTGTTAAGTTATCGTTTTTTTTTTGGATGTTAAGTTATATTATTGTGAGTGGTTGAGCTTATGACAATTAATGTATGAGGTTATTTAGCTATATACTTATGTACGTTGTGGTATGTGCACGTATGTCGTTCCGTACCCTTACGCTTTTGCACGACTTATCTCTTATCAATGTTCCACAATGTATGACTCATGTCTTTTGAAAATGATTTTTGCAAAAGTTCAAAATTTTCTCATATTTTCCTGATAAGTATTTAATAAGCTAAGTCTAAAAGTAATGTAAAGCTAAAATGTGACAACTAGTGAGCATTAATTATGACTTAAGCATAATTAACTAGTTAGGATGTCACAAGAAAGGAGAGAGAAAATGACGTTAACAAACATGTGAGCAGCCATTAGGATGTCTGCTGGATGGAGGGACCAATGAGTTTAGCGTTTGCAAAGTTTAAACACTAACGTGTCCTTTTTAAAAGTCTAGGAACAAGTAGGGCAAATGTGTAAAGTTCAAAAACCGTATAAAGTATTAATCCTTTGTTTATTTTGGTCTTTGTCATTTACTTGTTTCTCAACATAATGACTGAGATAACTTTGGATTTGGGCACCCCTTTTGTTTCTATTTTTTCAGTCATTTTTTTTGTGAACATGGGCCTAAAAAGAGAGTCCGATTCTTCTATTTTTAGTGCATGATTTGTTTTTTTTTTTTTGTTACGTGCAATTAGAGAGTAGAATAAAAAAAATATACAAAGAAATTCCTTTTTTCCCTTCTTTTCAATAAAAACATTTTTTTCATAAATAAAATTAATTAATACATAAATATTTTTTTTTAGAAAGAACTCCATTGGTTTTGAATTCCTCATTACACTAGAGGATATGAAGAAGCGGGTAACCGTCAAACCAAAAATTAAAATTTCACAATTTTGTGTTTTTTATATAATTGTAAATGTTTGTATTGTTTTAGTGAAAAAATAAATTTTGTTTAGTTTAGTGATTTTCGCAACACACTTTAGGTAACCGTCGCAATATGGGTGTAATGGAATGCAATGAGATTAAGTTCCCAGCATTCTCTATTCTTAATTAGACTCCTGAACCTATTTGTTTTTAAAAAGCCAGTGTTTTTAAATCAAATTGGGTTTTTCAATTTTTTTCCATGAATAAAAATCGATGGCGACTGCCGACTCCGTTGCATTTTACCTGTCGCGGTAGACCTCTAGGCATGTTGTGATACAATTTTAACAGGTAATTGTCTCGTAATTAATTTATTTGAGAACAAGCAACGCACGAGAATTCTTTAAATTGAAGAATCTTTTTGCTCTTCAATAGATTTTAAAGTGAACTCAATAATTATTTGCATCATAACTGAGTCGTGGTGGTCTTACGAATCATGCCAAAAAGTTGGGTCAGTAAACTTTTGGTTTACTCTAGCATAAGTTTCAATTATGAAAATATTTTTATAGTACAAACTAGAGGAAAACAAGAAGTTTTCTAATACATATTTATTACTTGGTATAATAGTTGCAATATGAAGATATTTAATATTATTGTTATTTACAGTCTCAATATGATGCTCATTTCAACGAATATCTTTTAAATTTTAGTAAGTTTAGTTGAGACAATTTAGATAATATGAAATTATCAATAACAAATTTTGTTCCTTCAAGTAATACTATGTCAACTCTTCTAGAGTCTTTAATCAATTTTATACTACCAATAATGGTTTAATTATTCGTAATGATTTGTGTTTCTTTTGCAAAAAGAAGTAATAGTAGTTTTTCTAGAACCTTCAATCATCTTTATGACTTGATAGTGCATTATAAATTTTGTTTCTTAAGGAAACAAAATAATAGCTTTTCTAGAGCCTTCATTCATCTTTATGAATTGATAGATAATAGTGCACTATAAATTTTGTTTCTTCATGAAACAAAGTACTAGTTCTTCTGGAGCTTTCAAACCTTTAGTACCGCTAAAGATTGTATTATCATTTTTTTTTATCTTATTACCATATAAGTAATATATTTTTTGCCTTTAATAATATACATTGTTGCTCTTAAACATATAAGCATTAGTATTTTGATATTTTTCTTCTAAAAAAATAACAATACGTATTATAAAAATTTATAATAACATCACATAATTAAAAGAAAGAAAATTATCACACATATATATAATTACAAACATATATAATATCTCATATGCTTATTGGTTTGTTGCAACTATAACTCACAAGATGCTTAGCTATTTGATTTTTGAATTATAATTTAAACGCAAATTTGAATACAAATTAGTAGCAACCAAATACTCTTATTTTGAACATTTGAATTACAACTTTAAATTTAAGATAAATCTTATCTACGATGAGTCTATAAAATAATGTATTAATCAAATATATCATTTACTTATTTTCCTAAGGATAATGGAAAGATCAATGATATCAATTTGATCTAAAAAAATTCTAAAAGAATAACTCAATTAATTAGAAAATATGAGATATACCATAATTTATTGATTTTGGTGCAAAATTGAATAATAATAAAAGTAAATTCAATAAAAATTACTAAAAATAAATAAAAATGAGAATTAAGGATTGAGTAGACCAATTTACTTCTGAAAATTGGTAACTATATTGTCCTCTTCAAAAGGATACGAGTATCATATTATAAATACTTAAAATTAATAAAATATTTAAAATCATTCTTAGAGGTGCATTTATTTTAGGGAATGTAAAATATGAAAATAACACACTTTAGATAGTGTGAATAATAATATTCATTCACTTCATGGAATGATCTTTTAACATATTCACTTTAGGAATATGTAAATCTCCTTAAATGGGGAAATAATTCATTTGCATATAGTTTCTAATAATAAGGATACATTCGCTTCAAGGAATGATTTTCATTTTTTGAATATAATTATCATTCACTATTAAGAATGAGTATAATTATTATTATTCACTTCTAGGGATGTATATTATGATTCGCTTAGAATGATTATTTGTACAATTTCATTCTCTTCTAATAATGATTATATTTTTTGTCAATAAATTATCATTTACTTAAGGGAGTGTTTATATTTTATCGTAGGAAACCCTCAACATTCACTTATGTGAATGATATTAAAAGAAAGAATAAAATAATATAAAAGAATGACGCTGTGATAAAGCCATAATAAAAAAACATAATTAAAATTTAAAAAAAAATAAAAGTAAACTATACACACAAGCAAAACGTCCTATTTATATTTCTATTTCGTAAACTCAAACATGGAAGCATTTAAACAAATGAATGTGCTTATTTAGTAGCTCAAACTTGCATCAAGCATAATCATAAAGGCAAATATAGTTACATCCAAAGAATTGATTGCGTTGTATCCAAAAATACTTCATTGTTTTAGAATCAATAGAAAGAGGATAGAAAAAAAAAACGTAATAAATTGATTCTATGGTTTTAAGGAAAGCAAAATTGAAAATAAAATTACTATATTTGTAGAATTGATTTTTAAAGAAAATTAATTCTTTGAATTAGATAGTGAAACACCCTAGTTAGCTAGTATACGCTTAAGTCGCAAACTCGCTTGTTAAGTGGTTATCTAGTTTGGTTGAGATCGTATTTAGTCCTACTTATGAGTTCAAAAGTATAGTTACCCAAAAATAAGGACTATTTTAAATTTTCTATATACGTATCGCACTGTAAAATATGAGCCTCGTTTAACATCAGAACATACATTGCGAGCGGTACTGTGGCATACTTGACCAATATATCCGTCATATTCAACATTCATAGCAACAACCGGTTCATACCATAAAATCACAAGTAGTTACACAAGTAAGATCATAGTGGTTACATACAAGTACTTAGCATAGTAGTACAAAAACATATAGCCTACTAACTAAGGACTAATGCGACGCCTTCAGCGTAGCTCTGGCTACCCTATTCCTTTGTCCATCCTCTTCATTGCCGCTCGTCCTCGTATTGCTTGCACTGCTCTGACGTCTTCTTCATCCTTGTCGTGCTCGCCTAAAACCATAAATGAGGGGGGAATGAGAACACGGCGTTCTCAGTGGGAAACCTTAATCGTCCTAACTCGTTTTATACTCAATTATGATTCTGCCACTCAGGGGTCTCTAGGTGTCACAATTATACTATAGTCCTACTAGTTATTAATATCCATACTAGACCTGAGCAGCTTTATCTATGTTACTAGGTGACTGGGGAACCTATGCTTTCATTATCTATGTCATCTGTTCTCTAGTCTAACTTAGACTCCTATCACATAGTGTCACGTAATTCACATAGCTACACTACTGTCTCAAAAACCTCCTTTTCTAAAAACTATTTTCTACTTATAAGCTTCAGCTTGCCTCCACTTATAACTGTGACCATTTTAATTATAAGCTTCAGCTTACCTTCACTTATACTCATGCTTTATAAGTCTTGACTTATAAGCATCATCTGAAAATCCTCATTTTCTGAAAAATCATTTTTGATTATAAGCTTCAACTTGCATCCACTTATAATCCTGCTCCATAAGGCTTGCCTTATAAGCAATTCTACCCTTGTCCCTTGTAGCTGCGGCCACACCACTACAATCACGCTTACAGCTCGCATCGTGGCGACCAGGTAGCGCTCAACCTGAATGGTCTTGACCATGAATAATCGCCAACCACAACCGATGTTACCACCCTTGAATGGCGTTGGGGTCGGACCTTGGACTCAACCGGGACTTAGACCTTCCCCAAAAGCTGAACCTTGGAACTGCTAGAGGGGATTTTCTCTCATCACCATCATGTGCACAGTTCAGTCTTTGATGCAACAGTTCAAATATAATAAGCACAATCCAATATCTCAAGAATTAATACACATCTAATCACCACAGCTCAATGATCTCCAGCAACGATTCACATATCATAAATACAGCTCAATATCTCATGTCCAATCTCAAGAATCTTTTCTCTAACTTTCATCATCAAATTCAACACATATAAGGAACATAATTTCCTGCTCAAACCTTTCTTAAACACGAACAAACATAAATCCAACAATTAGCAAAACAGGAATCTGTGAAGT
>QANU01114094.1:425658-452322 GCA_003254905.1 Nissolia schottii | reverse complement strand
AAAATAAAGACACTCACATGTAACTTAACAACCCAAATGCTACCTACCGTGTTTTCAACTCATGGTCTACACAATGACGCTGAGTGCACAGATTTTTTCTAAATAGCAAAATGTAACTGTCACACTCTTTCTCCATCTCCCCACTCACACTCTAAGCGCGTGAATTCCACTTTTTGCCATGCACAAATATTTTAAAGGATATGCACAAACTTTTGAACTGATGCACAAACTTTTCAATCAGAAACAAAAAATATGACGGAAATGTAAACGAAAATGAAAACGAAAACAAAGAAGAAAAAATTTGTGAAGAATACACAATTTTTTCTATACACATACACAAATTTTTGACCAACCAAATATGCATAAATTTTCCTACACACATGCACAAACAGTTGAAAAACCAAAAACAACGAATATGATGGATACGAAAATAAAAACTATTGAATTTGTAAAGAATAAGATGAAAAAAAATGATGGGAGATTGAGGAAGAAGAGAGAAAAAATAAAAAATAAGAGAAAAAAGGAGAAAAAATACATATTAGGGAGAGTGAGTTATACAAAATTGACAAATTTTAAGTTGTACCCAAAAACATTTCTTATATTTTATAGTAATTCACATAAACTTTTTCACGCTGGAACCTTGCTCATTCACGTCTAATTATTGAACCCTCATCCTTAATCAAAATGGCTCAGTTGTAGTATCATTTGAATTTACATATTTTGTTAAAGTATTTTATCAGCTCTAGCTAGAATGAAAATGTGTAACGAGGTGAATTTGGCATAGACTGATTAGGGGAATAATGCTGTATTTTTTGGATTTTTTTGTAATATGGTGTAAGAACTATAATTAAAGATAGGATAGAGATGGAAAATTAGAGAGAAAAATATCTTAAGAGAGGGAGGTAGGATCAAACCAATGTCATTTTTCATACCTTCTACTTCCCCTATTCACCCTATTTATAATAAAATTAAGCTCCTTAATTCGACCAATTCTTAATTTGGACATTTATTTACTTAGATCCGTTACAAAATACAAACATACTAAATGCTCCAAAATATTTCCTTCGCGGCTGTGGATAAGAGCTTTTGGTAGGATAAGCGCTTTTGGTAACCCTTTGAACTTTACTGTACATGAAGTAGGATAACAATGGCTTTAGGCTTTCTAACTTGAACCAACTGCTTAAAAGTAAGACCAAATAATAGATCATATGGTCTTTTTAAAATATGTGTGCGACAAGGTGTTTAATGGAGTGCCCCACGTAACATGAATTGTCATCTCATTAATCAGTGCTCAGAACATCAAAGAAAAAGAGTGAAATCTCTTTTTTTTTTTAATTATTTAATTAAGATAATAGAATTTTTTTTATTCACTTTATGATTTAAACTTGACTCTTTTTGTTTATTGGATCCATTAGTAACTATTGGATTGTGAGCTCAACTGCGAAGAGTAAAATTTTTAGTGCAAAAAAATATATAAATTATTAAAAAAAATAATGATTTGATGGAATGTTAATGAAATATTTATAAAAGTTATGTTTGGATTGAATATTTTAAAATATTTAAAATTAATGTAAGAGAATTTAAATAATTTTATTGAATTGATTCATTTTAAAATTATTTAATTTAGATAAAATAATTATATTGTATCATTTATAAATTCCTTTATTTGAATAATAAAATTGTATTAGCTGATGTATCAACTATTGTTTTTCTTTTTTCTTACCGATTTTCTGGTTGATATTTTAAAGTAAAAGCTTGGTTGGAATAATTAGAACATGGTACAGAGTGACTATCTGAAGCATATGTCTCACCGTGTAATATTTTATCGTTTGGTAAAGAGCATAGACTTACGATCAAAATGGGTGGTGACAGTTTGTCATTAAATTATTATTATTATTATTATTATTATTATTAAATTACTACTACTACTACTTGTCCGGCCTTGTTGAGTTATACTATTATATATATTTCAAGTTTTATAATCGATCACCAAGCAGGCTCTCACTCTCATGGCTGAATTTGGACCTGTAACATCGAACAGTAACAATTTTCACTTTCAACATGACAAATTTCGTAATGGAATTGTGGACCCATTAATAGTTTAATTCAAAATTAGTTGAGGACAACGCATAGGGGTCAATATAATTTTAATTTTAAATATATAACATACTAACGCTATGCAGCGCTTACCTTGAAATCAGGATTCTTTCTTGTATAAGAGTAATAGCAAAAATTGGTGGCTCTAATAATTAGACTGAGGGTACGTTTGTTTGCGTTTTTAGGGGGGGAAGTACTTATTTTTACATGAAAAATATTTCTATTAATTTTCTTATTATTTATTTGTACTTTTAAAAAAAATAGAAACAAAAAATAATTAAGTTTTATTTATTTTGAGAAACATGTCTCTACCTACTTCTAATAGGATCAGAAACAATAGAAGAGAGATAATGAACTCCCTAAAATCTAAGAACTAGTGTAATCTATATTTTATTCTCATGACTTTTATAAAATTTCCAAAAAAAACCAATTCACTTTTCTAACTCTCTCTTTATTTTCTTTTAATTATTTAATGGATTTTGTTTTTCTCACTTAAATATTGATATTTTTATTTTATTAAAATTTATTTTTATTAATAATACATGTAACTAAATTAATTTTAATTAAAAATAATATAAAATAATTTTATATTTTTTCACGATAAATTTATCGTCTACAGATATAACTTTTACTATTCAAACAAACATTTGATAAGTGAATTTTTATGTCCTTAATTGTAATTTTATACAAAAAGTCCTTTTTTAATTTCTTACATCCAAAAAATTTAACTTCTTATTATAAAAATAATTATTTTTACAATTTTATCTAAATGCAAAATGATTTTTAAAAAATATGCAAACATACGCATCCTAAATTAGAAGCATGTACATAAGTACTTTGATTAGAATGTCTAATAGAAACTATCTTTTTGAACGTCAATGGGATGATGTGTCATCATTAAACTTGTCTTACTTTTACATCATTTGTCCACCTCAAAACACTATCACATGATTTCTTTGTAAGTTTAAAGTCTAGAGTATGAATGAATATAAAGAGCCTTTTTGTTGTGCCAAAGCTTGCTATTGTCAAGATTTTTGCCGACATTCTATCATATTTCGAGGTAGACGAATGATGTGAAAGTGAGGTAAGCTTAATGGTGATGTATCACCCGTTAATGCTCACATCGGCGATCTTTGTTAGATAGCTTAATCGAGAGACTAACGTGTCCTACATTCAAATTTGGAAGAAAGCAATTTAGCCCAAAAAAAATTAGGAGAACTAATTTGGTCGACATGAAATTTTAGAGGGACTAATTATTAGATATCCTTTGTTAACATATCTCATATGAATTAATTTGACCATTAACTTATTTAGTGGAACTCATATACAATGGAACTAATTATTATTCTAATTTTTTTGGGATGCATCTAGGTATCTATTGTCAATAACAATAATTAACTCTCTCGTAGTAATTAAACTCATACGAAGTAATAAATTGTTAATCACAAAATGTTTTTCTATTCCTATGGGTGAGGACTATCACATGGTTGACAATGTAAATTATCATCATGCTACACCTTGTATTATTGGTTACTATTTGCTATGGACTAGGCCATAAAGGCTCATCCTGAAGCACCACACCTGAAGGTCCGCAGATCAATCCGACCCGACTTAAGCGCCCCCTCAACGGCCAGAGAGATTCTCAACCTGTGATATCCTCCCTCTGGCGAACAATGCTCCATGATCTTCGAAGGCAAACTCAACGGAAAGATCTCCGAAATGGCTAAGTTCACGAATGCCACTTAGGTATTTAAACCTAAGCAACACACCAGGTACGCCTAGAACCCAATTACCCTTGATCTTCTTACTACTTTGAACCTTTACTGACTTGAGCGTCGGAGTCCTTGCAACTTGCAAGTACCCGTCCCGACAACCCCAAACTAGCAGAGAAGCTCCAAGATCCGATTTGCATCAAGGAACAACCTATCTCGGTACACTATTCATTTTTAATATAAAAGTGGTGTTACGTGTACACTAAAAATACCACCAATGTACAACCATCAAAGTCTTTTATACATCATGGGCCCATTAATTTATTTCTCTCAAATCACTAACCCCTCACATTTTGAACAAACCAACCAAAATCTCATATCCTCTCCCAAAATTTTGGATCCTTTCCTAAATTACCAACCCCTCACATTTACTCTTCCTTTTCCAAAATCTTAAATCATTTCCTAAATTACTAACCCCTCACATTTACTCTTCCTCTCGCTAACCTTCCCAAATCCGAAACCAATGAAATTACTTTCTTCCTTTCCCAACATTCTGCATGCCGCCCTCAACATCGCCTAACCGCCGTCAGAGTCATTACTCCATCCGCCATTCAACACCGCGAGTCCATCCTCCATGACTGTGGCGGACCACCATCACGCTGCCCCCGACTCGCCCTCGATGACGGTTCTCAGACCTTAGGCATGAATCTCATGTTACTCTTCGCGCTCCTTCATGTCGTCCTCTTCGGTGGAACACTCTTCAACAGTAGTCACGAAGAATGGTTTTACTATAAAATGTGGATGAGTTTGCTCAGAAATTGTGTTTTAGTTTGTTTAAGACCCTCTTTCCGGTTTGTTTACAATGGATATACAATTTTGTTTAAATTGAGTTGAAGGGTTTGTTCGTACATGATTTTAGAGACTGTTCAATCTCACAAAAATATGTTTGTTCATATTGAGTTATAGTGTTTAATAAGAATGAACAATTTGTTCATACAAAACGAATAAACTCATATAACTGTAGTAACAAACCTATTCAACTATGGTGAACAAACCTACATAATAAGAATGAACACAAACTTACTTAACTGAAATGAACAAACCTCAATACAAATAATGAACAAACCTATTCATATAAAATGAATAAACCTAATTAATTGTATTAAACAAACCTACTTAACTGGAATGAACAAACTCCAATAAACGAACTAGACGGACACTTATTACTAAATTGAGTAAACCCATTTAACTATGGTGAACAACCTACTTAACTGGAAGGAACAAACCCCAGTACAAACAATGAACAAACATGTTCATATAAAACGAACAAACTCATTTAAATATAGTGAACAAACCTACTAGCATGGTAGTGTATGAGTTTTTTTTTATCTAATAAGTTCAGAATAAAGTTAAGGTTGAGCCAAAATCATACCCATTGATATCCTAATGTGGCAAGATTTAATTGGTTGATTGTGTAAAAAAAATTTATACTTTCGATGGATAGAAATTTACACTCATAATTTTTATACATGTATTTGAAAATATCTATAAATTTCATATATATATATATATTACTATTAATAAAGAGGATTCCTAAAAAAATCAACTTTGGTGTTTAACTTTATATACATTTTTTATCCTTTTAGTTTATAATCATCCACATGGATATAAAAAAACAAAAAAAAAACTACCTACCCACTACAACTAATCTCTTTTTAAATTTTTTTAATTATTTGAAAATTATTAACAATATCAAACAATTCCTCTATCTATTGTAAAAAGAAAAATCAACTATCTCTTGTCTCTTTATTTTTTATGTTAGTATGCATGTTCAATACTTGACAAACATAAAATGTCTATCAAGATTACTAATATATATATATATATATATATACACACTTTTTGTGAAAAATATGTGAAATTTTTTTATTAATTAATTAATTAATAAAATATTAAGATGAATATTTGATAACTATTTACAAATGAACAATATTAAAGAGATCTAACTCATCAATTTATTAATTAACTTATCAACTTTTTATTTTATTCTAAAAAATATCAAATAATTAATAAAAATAATTAAATTAATGAGTTAAGTCTCTTCCACATTATTTTTACAAATATCATTGCTCTTTTTAATTATAAGCTAGGCCCCAGAATTCTCTCATTGGATAAGAATGCCAAGCCATCGGGGGGTTTGGCCCTATATGTATGTTTAGCATTATGATCACGGCGGGACCCATATGGTTCCGTGCTGCAATGATGCGGGAATTATATGATTGAAAGGGGGTCGTGCTTTTCCGTTTTAATTTTAAAATGATAGTTTTATTAATTAATGCTTTGAGATTAGAGTCTTAGAGACATTGGGTAAGGAGTCAAAAATAATAAATTTTGTAAGTTTTTATAACTTTTAATACCACAGAGAGTTAAAAAACTCATTATTTAATATAATATTTTTATTTTTAATTCCTTAACTATGTACTAAGAGCATCAAATAACTTTTTCCTTAAAATTCTGAATTAAGTGTGCCGTGATTTATTTGTAAAGTTTTGTCGAAAAGCATCTCAAATTATGACATCATACAAAACGCAAAGGTAGTGTGTTCCAAAATAGTAAATAGGGTAACATGTTACAGTAAAAATGTGTTACTTGCATCACTTTATTTTAGAAGTATAATAAAGATGTGTCTCTTATGTTTCTAATATTTTTTATATTTTTTTAGATGTATAAAAATTAATTAAAAATTATTTTAAAATAAAGATATTTTTTATTATCAGTGCCTCCATATTTTATGTACAATGACGTTTACCAAACACCGGAAAAGTGGTTTTGATTTTTGCCCACCCCATGTGGCATGCATGTCTTCCTCTCTTTTTTATTTTTTTTAAAATATTATTTATTTATTATGCTGTGTAAGAGAGAAGCACTCCATGCCCCATCCTCTACAGTAGTAGATCTGCGACCCACAAGTGGCGGTTGGCGGCGCTATAACGGTGGCAGCACGGCGAGGAGATGGACCTCCTCCTCTCTCTGCCTTTTCCTTCCACTCCATGGAAGCAAGCAACACAAAAAAGCGTAGCAGCGACTGTGAGATACAATGTTGTTCTCATCGTTTGACGGAGAAGCCCATGGCTCACGCTATCACGACGACAACGAAAGGAACGAGTGAGCTGTCGTTTTCTTGGGCAAACGGCTGACGTGGCTTTACTTGATTTTATGTTCCTTTCACACCTCCTCTGCCAGCTATTCGGGGAAAATCTTTCTGGCTTAAGAGCATAACTCTGCTTTTTAATATAATGTTTTGAATTTTTAACAAGCAACTTGAGAGCGGCCGGAATTCTTATTAATGTCATAATCAAAATGAATATAGTATATAAAAGAGTTAGATGCGTATACATTACGCCATTAAGTGTAAGTTGGTTACTAGAAAATGTTTCTATGTTTAATTAGGTATTTTAAAAAAACTTAAAGTACTAATTTAGCCTTTAAAATTCTTTTTTAGGCCAACTTACTTTTTTTTAAAAAAAATTTAAGGGCTATGCAGGTAATAGAATTCTTTTTTTTTTTTAAAGATTAAGTTGACAATAATTTTTTTCATAAATTAAGATGGTACTTTAATTATTTTAACAACTAAGTTAAACATTTTTTTAGAGACTAACTTAGACATTAATTTTATATTTTATGTATGTATATCCAATTGTTAAAGTAATTACTGACCAGTGTCATATTCCAGTCAGTGTGGCTCAACAAGATTTGGGTATGACTCATCCTTTTTTTGTTTATTAGGCAACGCTGTTTTTGGGGAGAGAGAGTTGGATATTTAATGTCCAGCTACTGTGACATTTTTTTAAGAATTAATTTGCTCATGCACTCTATGTATATCCAATTGTTAAAGTAATTACTGACCAGTGTCATATTCCAGTCAGTGTGGCTCAACAAGATTTGGGTATGACTCATCCTTTTTTTGTTTATTAGGCAACGCTGTTTTTGGGGAGAGAGAGTTGGATATTTAATGTCCAGCTACTGTGACATTTTTTTAAGAATTAATTTGCTCATGCACTCTATGTATATCCAATTGTTAAAGTAATTACTGACCAGTGTCATATTCCAGTCAGTGTGGCTCAACAAGATTTGGGTATGACTCATCCTTTTTTTGTTTATTAGGCAACGCTGTTTTTGGGGAGAGAGAGAGTTGGATATTTAAAGTTAATGTCCAGCTACTGTGACATTTTTTTAAGAATTAATTTGCTCATTCACTCTATATTTTATATGTGTTCAATTGTAAAAATAATTATTTAAAAAATATTAACCTTTCTTGAGATTATCACTTTTATTTTTGAGACACCTTACACATTGACACTTAATGAAACTTTTTTAACATATGTATTGTTAAAAGTTTTTAAATAAAAAAATTATGATTATTTGTGTTTAAGAATCTTAAGTTATATCTAAAAGTTTTTTGAGTCATTCTCGTGTCATGTCTAAGTAAAAAATACTTTGAATATAAAATAATTTATAATAATATAAAACTTTAAAAAATTAGTAAATATTGACACATGAAAATATTTTAAGTATTTTATATATTTTAAAAAAAGTTTAAAAAATATTAAAAATTAGTGGTTTGATATTAATAAAAATATTATGATACTATTATAAATATTTACTTTTATACTTTTATATATATATATATATATATATTGTGTTTGTAAAATTTTAAAATTGGAGTGTTATATTATGTATTGTATTGTGTCTTTGTATTGGTATATTTCTTAAGATTTTAGGTAATTTCAGACCAGTGTCATATTCCAGCCAATATGGCTCAACAAGATTTGGGTATGACTCATCCTTATTTTGTTTATTAGGCAACGCTGTTTTTGGGGGAAGAGAGAGGATCATGCCCCTCAACTTCAAATGACATCGAAGAAAAAATTTGTTAAAAATAATTATAAAATGGGTTAAATATGTTTTTAGTTTTTAAAAGATTATAAATTTTTTTTATTTTTGAAATTTCTTTTTAAGAAAGTAGTCCTTGATAAATGTTTTTGATAGTATGTAATTTTTGTGTAATGTCACATGTCAATTTTGTGTGGACATATGATCAAAATAAGTATCATGTTAGTCGTTAACGACCTAACTTAATTACAGAGTTTAAATCCTATTAAAATAATTTTCGAATGACAATTTTTTAATAAATTTTTTATAAAAATAAAATACAAAATTTATAATTTTTCATGAACTAAATATATTCAACCATGAAAAAAAATTTAAATAATTGCTAGATAGATTCTGTAATTTATCATTCCCCAACTTTAATGGTAGGGCCCTTTTCATGCAATGAAAAATGGAAATGGATAGTGAAGTTTTCAACTTATACACCTTATAGTTCATATGGGTTATCAACCCTATAAACCCTATATAAGTTAATGACATACACAGTAAGGCCATTCACTTATAATGCTTTTGGTGGTCCCTCTCCATTTGGAAGATTCCCACTTCCTGGTGATTTGGTATAAACAAAAAGCAACGTTGGTGTTATTATAAAACTGCAGAAACATCCTCTCGAGTTGTGTACTAAGACCCCTCCTCTTTTAGTGGAAATTTTGGAATAACAACTAACATAAAGGTCCTTTATATACTTGCAATGTTTTCAATTACAAAAAATAATTTAAGACATTTAGGATATTCTTGACTTTAATTTTTGAGCTTTCTGATGCACGTCAGATTCATTTCCCACTCCCACAAATGAATCTCCCGTTAGTTCAACAACTAAATTAACGTTAATAATCACTTCTTTTGTGGAGTAAATACTTCATGTTATTTAATTTATTTATATATTATAATTTTTATAATTAAATTTATCAAATTTTGTCAGTATTTTATTTTTATATGATTATGATAAATTTTTTATTAATTAAATCATTGAAGGAACCGACTTATAATATGTTTAGATATTTGCAAACTATTTAAGTTTAAGATGCATCTCTCTACAAATATTATATTCAAAAAATATTAATTTATCATATTAAATAATATAATCCATCAATATGTCATATTAAATTATGAAATGATAACAAAATTTGATGAATTTAGTTATAAAAATTATCAAAAAATAGATAAATTAAATAGTATGTGGGTATTTACCCCATCAAGTAGGTGAGAAACCACCATAATTATCAGTAGTATATTACTTCCTGTATTACATAATATTAGTTCCTTTCACCTTTTCAAGTTCATTTATAATTTAACGTACTTGGACACAAATTGTATAAGATATATTCAATTATGGATGAACTTGAAAAAGAGAAAATAATTAACATTATGGAACGAAAGAAATATAATATAGGGTTCTGGTAACCAATATTCTAAGGACATTGGTTAATGAGTTTAAAGTAGTACTTTTCTGTTCTAAAATTGTGTATAAATATATAAAATTATGAAAAAATCTAAAAAAGATGAAATAAACTAACATTACAGAACAAAATGAGTAACTTTTAAATTTATAATACATTTATTATTCATTAAAAATATAAAAGTTTTAATTTTTTAATGCCATCCTATTGCTTTTATTTTCTTAAGAACTGTCCTTATATTAAATATATTTGGCTATACAGTCAGTCACAAACCAAATAATGCTAGCAGCAGATACAACAGATACTTGATATTTGAGAATTGTGAACAATACGAGTATCTATGGTGCTTCGGCTTAAGTTAATAAAGGAAAACAAAAGTTAAAATAAGAGTAATATGCAAATCAGTCATTAACAATTTTAATTTAGTCTTAATTTTTTTTTACGTTAAATTAATTTCACCATTAAATTTAATATTAAAAATAAAAGAAAAATGCTCTTTAATTCTTATTTTCTTAACTACCCTTCTTCTTCACCAAGAAACATGAAGCACCCTCATCACTTAAAAAAAAAGGGGCATGAAGCGCCCCTCCTCCCACCATCACACAGCAGCTCCCCGCGCCACCCTCCTCCCGCCGCCGCATTGTCACCACCCTTCTCCCATACACCATAAATCACACTCACTCCTCCCCTCCCTGACCCTTCTCATTCAAAAATAGGAGCAATACCACCGAACAAAGAATCAAGAATAAATTCATCTATTTAAATCAATTAACCAGTGACATAACACAAATAAATTCTTTTTACTTAGAAACAACGATGGTTGCAATCCTGATTTTGAAAAGAAAAAACCTAGAAGAAAATGAGGGTAACCTTGGAGAAAACCCCTACAATCAATTACTGACCAAACAATAGTGAAATGCAAAAAATTGATGGATATGTTTCACTATATCAGGTCTCAGCCACAAGAAGAGAAGGACTGTGATATTAGCTAAAAATAGTAATTTTGCGATTTCGTGGAGTCCTGTGAGGTCCGAGTTGATTTTCGGTTATTATTAAAACTCAATCATGACTCAAAGGAATCCGTAAAATACACTAATATGAAAATAAATTCAAGAATGCCTCGGCAAAAATTAAACTACTAATAAAAGCAATTAATAAATCACAACAATATATCCAAAATATTTTTAGAACATCTATACACAAACGACTAAAAATAAAACGCGATCAAACATAATTAAAATAACCGTGGCTAAGCCACATAAGGCCTGTTGGCCACCGTCAACATAGAAAGAAACAACATGAAAAATGGAGAAAAGTTAAGATATTTATATAATATAATAATATATACATAACTGAGGCGACAGACTTTTATATTTATATATATATATATATGTATATATACATATGTATAATGCCACAAAGTAGCATCCAAAGCTCCTAAATTGACACTGCTAAATTTATTTCTGTTTCATTCGTGCGCTTTGCGGTTACGCCGTTGGATTCAGGAAAAATAGCAAGATCGTCTCAGAGTTTGCGGAAGCCTTTTTTTGCAACTTTCAGGACGCTTAAAAAGTGGGTAATCCTAACTTATTTATCTCCTTGATAATTTCTATGTGTTATATGTATAATTTATGAAAAACCGGCGTAATATATTTTATAAAAAAACTATGTTTAGTATCATGCACAAATGATTTAGCGTAGTCTTGAAGTTAGGAAAATATAACTGTAATTGTTAGTACAGAATATTACAAATTCAAAGTATAACATAATACAAAATAGTAAATATGTTATAAGATAAGTCTTAGATTTTGATTATTATAATTTAGTTATGTTGGGCTTTTAGTAAATGCTAAACAATTTCAAAATGAGCATTAATTATGTGATAAACATATTTTAGATTTAATGATTGTAATTACGTGTTGTAATTGTGATACCATGCACCATGAGGAACGGACTGTCAATAAAAGGTTAGGACAACCTTAGATAACTAGAGAGATTATCACCTAACTATGGCTAGCTCATAATTTAAACTACGAAAGGAGTTTAGATCTTGAGGAGTATGTTCCTAGTTGTGAGTTCAGGAGAATTGTACTAGAAACACAGCGACAGATCTTTTCCGTCAGGAGAGCCTGACCAGACGAGTAAAAGAGACATACCCTTCCCGTCAGGAGAACCTGTGACGCCGTCAGGGCGCCCCCTCGCCACCCGGTAGGGGGTGGAGTCATGTTGGCTCGAGGAACAGACAGAAAAGGTTACGTCGTATACTACCAGGGAAGAGTCCCAAGGTGTACGAGAAAGTGTGGTTAAGTCCGCTTCCGGTTACGTCGTCAGGGCGACTCCTCGTCACCTAGAGAGCTGGAGTCTTATTTGCCTCGAGGAATAGATATAAAAGTGTTAAAATAAGGAGAAAGAAATCACTTAGATGTGGCGTGGTGATAATTAATTTTGTCCTTTAGTTATGAGGTTGAGGTTAAATCATCACTATAAAATAATAATCCACCACTTTATATGAATTCTTGCGAGGAGATTAATAGTTGTTAATGGCATATCACACCCGGGTGAAAAAAAGGGGACAGATGTAAAAAATAGTAAAAAAATAAAAAAAAAACGTGGTTCCACTTGGCACCCTTCTGTATAAAATGTGCCTCCGATCTCTTCAATTAGTCCTCACAGCTCAGCACTTGCCATCTCCGTCGTTTCCTTCTTCTTCTTCTTCTCTCTCTCTCTCTCTCTCACACACACTTTTTCGTAATATCACGTTTCGCTTTCTCCTCGTCCCTTTTCTCGATTTTACGGTTATAATCCCCATCCCATCCTTCAAATAAAGAAAAAGACGCAACCCTTTCTCTTCCACACACTTCCATTTTCTAACCCCCCCCATTTTCTCTTCTTGTTCTTGGTTCGTTCGTTCTTTGAGCTCTGAACAGTGATAAGAAGAAAGAGGGGCGCGGTGGAGGAGAAGACGAGGAGAGAGAAGTGCTCCTGCTGCTGTATGTCAGTGGACTGCGTTGAGACTTACTGTTGCGGTGGAATCGGGGAGCTCGCTAACCCTCTTCAATGGCCCCAGCTTCGCAAAAGGCGACGTTACCACCTCCTTGCTGTTCTCCCGCTGGTGGAGGCGCCGCCGTCTCCGTCCTCGCTGCCGCCGCTCCCTCCGCCGCCGCTGCAGCGCAGGACTGGACGGCCGCGCTTCCTGACGATCGTCGTGCCAGCAGCAAGATCTCTTTGATTCGCCCTGTCGGCTCTATCCCTGACACTTCCGCAAATGCCCCTACTGCCAAAGGTGCCATCATCCTTTCTCTCACTTTTTCCGCCTCTTTTTTTTTTTTTTTTTTGTAGAAACTATTTAATTATCACAGAGAATGAGAACATGTTTGAATATTGCTTACTACGGAGAAATAAATTATTAAGGACTTGGGCCTCGGTTGCTGTATTTACCGGTGATAATTGACGTGCACCGAGACGACTTTTCTACTTAAAGTAAATTTTTCTCTTATAAAAAAAGGGGTCTTAATCATAAATTGTTTAAAACTGAACCGGTTGATTTAAAAAAGCTCACGCTGCTTTTGGAGAATTTGTTCAATTCTGTCGTCTGATAGGGCACAATGGTTTTGTGACAGGAAATAATAGCCCCTTTTTGTTGATCATGTAGCTAACACCACCTGAAAATAGGGCGGAAAAACTGAACTCTAACATGTGTATCATAATGTGGAGCTTAAGTTTTGGTTTTCTTTTCCTCTGTCGTGTGTGATCAGGGGATTAGTAGCTTCATGTTGGTGTGTGTGTTTGTGCTGATGGAGGGGGAAGGTGGCAAATGTATGTGCTTTTGCATTCCGTGTATCTGTGGACATAGTATGCACTGTTATTGTTATATTTGAGTGCTTAGCACAAGCAACTTTCAAGATTCGCCTATTCTTGTGGTGGTCATGTATTTTACATGCTCCATCGATTACTTATAGGGTTTACTTTGTTTGTGTCTCTCTGCTCATGATCAATTATTTTGTTTCTCCAATTAGATGTAAAAGTTTGTAAAAGAGCGTAAGATAAAACAAACCTCTGCTTGTTGTTGACGTTAGTCAGGAAATAGTAATATTGGTTTGTGTATCTGATGCGAATGATTGTAACATGCTTTTGCTTAGTTTCTTCTTTATTTTACTTTTTTTTTTTTTGTGTGTGTGTTAGCTAACAGTGTTCTCATATGTTATATTTTCTGTAATTTTGCACAGGAATCACTGCAATGCCAAGGGCCCAGTCAAGCCACCCCTTGGACCCTTTATCTGCTGCCGAAATCTCTGTAGCCGTGGCAACTGTGAGGGCTGCTGGAGCCACTCCTGAGGTTGTTAACTAGTGTAGTTCATTTGATGAGAGTTGTATGTCCAAGAGGATATATTTGAGTTGCTTTGACACTATTAGGCAATAAAATTTGAGTCTCTGTATTCTGAGGCTGTGATTACTAATAATCCCTCCCTTCCTCCCCAAAAAAAAAATTGTATTTGTTTCATGCAGGTTAGAGACGGCATGCGCTTCATTGAAGCAGTTTTGATGGAACCGGATAAACACATTGTTGCACTGGCAGATGCGTATTTCTTTCCACCTTTCCAACCATCATTACTTCCTAGAACTAAAGGAGGCCCTGTGATTCCCACTAAACTCCCTCCAAGATGTGCTAGGCTTGTTGTTTACAATAAGAAATCAAATGAGACAAGTCTATGGCTTGTCGAATTATCACAAGTACATGCTGTAACTCGAGGTGGTCATCACCGAGGAAAAGTAATTTCGTCACATGTTATTCCTGATGTTCAGCCTCCGATGGTATGTTGGCCTTCAAACATAATTTAATTCCTTACTGTTATTTCATTTGATTTTGCTCTGAAGAATTTTGCAGAGGCAGTTTGAGAAACATGCGCAGAATATGCTGTATGAATGAAAGCTGTCTCTTTAGTGAGATTTCATGCTCTTACCTTGTTTTATTTGCCCTATGTTTATGAATGAGAGTTTCATACTGGACTATTGAATAGCAGATCAAAATAAAGGACTAAATTCAAGTGTTTTTTTTCCCCTAATGATTCGTGCTAGTCTTCCTTACACATTAAGAAAATAACAGAAGTTTTTTTTTTTGGTAGTTATATTGAACTGGTGAAGAATATGCTGCAAAATTAGCTCAGTTTTTGTAGCCATTACAAGCATATATTTTTTTTATGTATTGGTTTTTTCAACCTATACAAGCTCGTTCGGATTAAATTGTAATAAAAGTACTTTTTTTTTAGTAGAGCTTTCTTTTCTCAGTAAAAAAGTAAAAAAAAAAAAACACTTTTAAGTTGTACTCGAACACTCAAAATTATATAAGTACCTTTTTTCTTATATATATAAAAAGTAAATTTTTTATTTCAAAAAAAGCCAATCCAAACCAGCTCACAGTGAAGAGGAGAAAACAAAATTAGTTCTTAATTTAGCAGATTAGTAGAATCTAAAATGGAGGTCCTAGTTTTGTAATGAAAAGAAAATAAAGAGTCAAAAGAGTAAAATCTAAAATTGTTAAGATGTTACCGTTCCAAATGCTACTATTCTCAATTCTGTGCTTTTGTTTCCTATTCAGGATGCTGAGGAATATGCAGAATGTGAGGCTGTTGTTAAAAGTTTTCCTCCATTTATAGAGGCTATGAAGAAAAGGGGTATTGAAGACATGGACCTTGTAATGGTTGATCCCTGGTAATTTTTCTTGGATGTCCATCTTTGATAGATCACTTTTCTGGGTACATTTGCTATTGTTTCTTTTGCATTTTCTATATTGAAGCTTATTTTACACAATTCTGTTTCAGGTGTTCTGGATATCACAGTGAAGCTGATGCTCCTAGCCGAAGACTTGCTAAACCACTTATATTTTGTCGATCGGAGAGTGACTGCCCTATGGAAAATGGTTATGCACGCCCAGTTGAGGGTATCTATGTTCTTGTTGATTTGCAAAATATGGTGGTGATAGAGTTCGAAGACCGCAAACTTGTTCCTCTGCCTCCTGTTGATCCCTTGAGGAACTATACTCCTGGTGAAACTAGAGGTGGCACTGATAGAAGTGATGTCAAACCCTTGCAAGTCATTCAACCTGAAGGTCCAAGCTTCCGTGTCAATGGGTATTATGTTGAGTGGCAGAAGGTACATGTTGAATTGCTTTATTTGTTTGTCTTTGGAAATGTCCATATAGTTTCTGCATTTGTAACTATATTAATTACTAAATGTGTAACTTAGTGTATAACTAGTCTCTTTGTTCTTTCTCCATTAACAGTGGAACTTTCGTATTGGATTTACACCCAAAGAAGGTTTGGTTATATATTCTGTTGCGTACGTTGATGGTAGTCGAGGGCGAAGGCCTGTAGCTCATAGGCTGAGTTTTGTGGAGATGGTTGTACCCTATGGAGATCCGAATGATCCACATTACAGGAAAAATGCTTTTGATGCTGGTGAAGATGGCTTGGGAAAAAATGCACATTCCCTCAAGAAGGTTTATTAATTACATGTTTATTATCCTCTTGTATAATGTATATGAATTTTTTGCCATGTTAAACTTTCCAATTGGATTCCCATTTCCTGAAGTCAAAGTTTGTTGTTATAGGGATGTGATTGTTTGGGCTACATCAAATATTTTGATGCTCACTTCACAAATTTCACTGGTGGAGTGGAGACAATTGAAAATTGTGTATGTTTACATGAAGAGGATCATGGAATTCTTTGGAAGCATCAAGACTGGAGAACTGGCTTAGCAGAAGTTCGAAGGTCTAGAAGGCTTTCAGTTTCTTTTATATGCACGGTGGCTAACTATGAGTATGCATTTTTTTGGCATTTTTATCAGGCAAGTAAAGTACCACAAGATTTTAACTGTTAAATATACTTTTTTTTTCCCCTTTATTCATAATTTTACATATATCAAGCGATTTCTCTTTGAATTATTGTGAGACTTCATCTATATACATTGTAGTTTGCTTGTTATTTTTGCTTTAAGCTACATTCAGCATTATTTGATAAATCTTTTTGTTGTTTTGCTTTTGAGGAACGACTTGTGTAGTTGTCATTTTCTTTATTTGCTGTAGCATTGTCAAATGGTATTCAACGTTGCTGAAAATGATGGCTTGTGTTGTTCCAGGATGGAAAGATTGAAGCTGAAGTTAAGCTAACTGGAATTCTCAGCTTAGGAGCCTTGCTGCCTGGAGAGTTTCGAAAATATGGAACCATGATTGCTCCAGGTCTATATGCTCCAGTTCATCAACACTTCTTTGTTGCTCGCATGGACATGGCTGTTGATTCTAAACCTGGTGAAGCTTTGAATCAGGTAATTTGAATAGAATTACTAATTTTACTTGTCCTGGTTGTCCTTGTATAAGTTTAAATTTCTGTCATTTCTGTCTGTATTGATCAAAATGATTTTGATATATGCTAGAATTATTTTCTTGTTGCTAACATTAGTAGTTTAGTAGTCAATGAATCATATAAATCAGTGACTTTAACAGTTTGAATGGCAGTGTACTCCTTCAGAAATATATTTTGACATCTTTGAAGCATGTTTTTTTGGTAGACATCTTTGAAGCATGTATTCCTGCTTACTTGTGACTCATCCTAAAAAATGTTTTTTATTATAATTTTAACATTGAAGCCATCAACATGTTGATGGCAAAGTAGGAATGAAGTGCGAATCTCCTTTAGTGATTTTATTGAGACTAATAAATGTTTTATGACATTTCCTCTTACCAGAATGTGAGTTTATAATACAAGGTTGCACTGTGATTCTGTTTCAATATTCAAACTCTTCTGCCTAAATTGCCTTGGCCCTTGGGGCCTAAAGAAGCCATTTTTACCACTCTGTAACTTTAACAAGGAAATGACCGAACTAGTTATGTTCACACTTTTTTTGATATTGTACTTCTGTACATGTTCATCATCTTATAAACTATGTATCGTGGCTACTGCATAATAATTCTTTTCCAAGTCTGCTTGTTACTTTCTCAATATGTTTTGTAGGTTGTGGAGGTCAATGTAAAAGTTGAGGAACCTGGGGAGAATAATATTCATAATAATGCATTCTTTGCCGAAGAGACTCTGCTCCGATCTGAATTGGAAGCCATGCGTGATTGCAATCCTTTGACTGCTCGACATTGGATTGTAAGCCTTACTTGTGTTCCACAGCCAACTTCCAACTATTAATGCTAATAATTTTATACTTAATTCTTACTTGTTATGCTGAGAAATAGTTGTTCCCCCTAGCCTAAATAAACACATCAGATCGATTCCCCTTAATCTGTGAAAAATATTTTAATTGCTTTTGATGGAGATGAACACCTACTGTCAGCAATTCTAGATGGCTGTCTTGAAACTTGCCTCTGAAAATTTTGCTCTTAGTTGTATGGCCTCAGACTAACTATATGACATGGCTCTATCTTGTTTTGAGCTTTGCTTTGAACATAGAAGACGACTTGAGCTTTATTTATTTTGTTTAACCATGGTTCTAACTGTTTTTGACTTCGTGAATTATTCTTTGATTGAGACATGTTACTATTTTAATTCTCTCTCAGGTCAGGAACACCAGAACAGCCAATAGAACTGGACAGTTGACAGGCTACAAGCTAGTACCAGGCTCAAACTGCTTGCCATTAGGAGGTCCTGAGGCCATGTTTTTAAGAAGAGCTGCTTTCTTGAAGCATAATCTTTGGGTAACCACACATTCACGTGATGAGATGTTTCCAGGAGGAGAATTTCCCAATCAAAATCCTCGTGTTGGTGAAGGGCTATCTACATGGGTTAAGCAAAACCGATCTTTGGAAGAAGCTGATATAGTTCTATGGTCCTTTCTCTCTCTCCCTCCCTCTCCCTCTCTCTCTCACGCACACACAGAGACACGCGTGCACAGAGATACAGACACTTGCATTGCGTGAAAGTTTTCACGGGATTTGTATTTCTTGTTTTGCTGAATTTTTAATGCTAGAGTTGTACAGCATTACTTGTATCAGTGAAAAGTAGTTTGCCAAGCTATCTAATTGCACCAAGCAATACTATTCAGGGGTTATTTTTTTCCCTTTTTAAATGGTTTCACATTTTGTCTCCTTGATACTAACTGTGTATTCATCAGGTATGTATTTGGAATCACACATGTTCCTCGTTTAGAAGACTGGCCTGTGATGCCAGTAGAGCACATCGGTTTCATGTTAATGGTAATTACCTAATTGACTGTTTTCATGGGTTATTCTTGAGCCCTTCTATGATTCTTGTTTGCCTATGATTTTATGTTGCCATATTCCTTGCTCATGCTGTTGTTATTATAAACCACTTAAACACTAAGAGCTATGAACAGCATTAGATTATCAAGGGGAATGGCTCCACTCAATTTGCTTTCTTGTCAACTGTTGTGAAATGTGATTTCTCACTATCAATTGATGTGGTGAGATCCACACATGACATAAGCAACAAAGAAATTAATGGTGAAAAATTACACTTTGACAAAAATTGACAAGAAAACAAATTGAGGGGATCCATTCCCATTATCAAGAATTGTTGATTTGCCATTGTTATTTGGGACAATGTTTTGTAGAGAACACCTTTTCTATCATACGATTGAATCAAGAATTGTTATTGGGATTTTGTTATCTTTTTTTCTTTTCTGGGTCTTATTAGTTTTGCTCGTATTGTGTAGGATAAATTATTTTGTTGGTCTCTATAATTGTGACATTTTTTAATGTTTGACCTGTTATGGATTGTGCTTCTGGAGGTGTTCCACTTTTCAGACCTACTAAGCTCTGCTCTTGTGTGCAGCCTCATGGATTCTTCAACTGTTCGCCTGCAGTAGATGTTCCTCCGAGTCCATGTGAATTGGATTCTAAAGATAATGACATCAAGGACAATGGCGCTTCCAAGCCAATTCAGAATGGTTTGGCGTCAAAGCTGTGATTACTTGCCCCACCATAAGTAATGGCTCAATGCTGCTGAAAGAGAGAAATATCCTATTTTGGCAGCCACTGAACCTTGCAACAGGTTGAGCAGATTATCCCTTTGAACCTAGAATGATATCGAAGCTTTGTACCTTATTTCAAGTTCTATTTGGTTGAAAATAAATGATTCCTTACTGTGGTGTGGTATCAGAAATCAGGATATATGGTTTTGTGATTGTGATTGTGATTGATTGTGTGTTTTCCTGCCTTGTTTTAATTGTTTTTTTTAAGCCGTTTCAATAAGCAGTTTGTTTCAATAAAATCAATAAACCCTTCCCATGATGGCTAAATTCTTAATTTGGATTGTGATTTTGTTAAGTAAAATTGTATTCTAGGGATATGATGGCGTAACTAGTCAATCAACCATCAATGTAACCATCAATGAAAATTGAACTTTTTAAGAACATCAACAACCATCAATTTGCAGAACTCTTTACGCACCTAATTTTAATACGTTGTTTAAAGTTTTACTTGAAACCATAACCCAGCAACTTCCCTGAAGCAAGTACTTCATTGAAGTTTGTTCATTTCCTTGGCTAGTAAGCTATCAGTTTCAACATGCTATCAACAACATCTGTTCATGCTTCAGTTCATATCATCGTGTCCTTTTCTACAGAAACTTTGGGAATTCAAGCTTGATCTTCAAGCTTGTTCTTTTTTTGTAGGTTTTAATTGATGGAAGAAAAGTTTCTCTGAGTTTTTGGTGAAATTTTGAGCAATTTTCTCAAATTCACTTTGAGGATTGAATTAAAGCTTAGCTATTTCTATCATCCTTCAAATAATCTTTCTTTTACCATTATCTCAATTTCTATCATTAATCTTGTTCTTGAATTGATCTCATGGAAGATTTGTAACAAGATAAGCACAATGCATTCAATTTGGGAATAATTCTTCGCAGGATAGTGCGATTCTATGTCCACACACTCGGGTGGACAATCATGTTCTTAACATAAGAAACAATTGGAACCAAGGGATTTATGCTCTCAATCTGATGAGTGATCCAATGAGTCTATATTTTTTGCATCCAAGTGAGAATCTTGGAGCAGCCTTCATCTCTATGGTGCTTACCTCACAAAACTACCATTGCTGATCCTTGGCGATGAGAATGGCATTAAATTCAAAGAAAAAATTGTGTTTCATTGATGAAACTTAACCACAACCAGAGCTAATTGACAGTTCATACTTTGCTTGGGATAAATGTAATGCATTTGTGGTTTCTTGGATCACACAATCATTGAATCAAGATATTTTATATAGTGTTCTTTGGATAGATACTACTTTCGATCTATGGAATGATTTGCATCAACGATACTTTGAAGGTGATATGTTTAGAATATCTAATTTTCAAGAAGAATTATAAGCTATATAAAGCAAGGAGATTTAAGCATTACTTCTTATTTTACTAAATTGGAATCAATTTGGGAAGAGTTGGACAATTTTCGTCCTATTCCAAGTTGTGCTTGTGGCCTTCTATGAGTGTGTAATTTGCGAGTGATGAGACAATATCAAAAAAAGGATTGTGTAGTAAAATTCTTGTGTGGTTTAAATGATCAATTCTTTGTGTTTAGAGCACAAATCATGTTGATGAGGCCCTTGCCAGAGATAGAAACTGCATTTTCACTCCTCACACAGTAGAAAAAACAAATGAACAATTTCAGTCTTGAAACCAAGGTTTTCTTTACTGCATCTGATAAAGGAAACTCAGCTCTTAAAAATAAGTCTAAAGGTAGAGGCAGGGGTCAGATTACTATCAGAATTGGTGCTAGTAAGGGTAGAAAAACCTATTATGATCCTAATGTGACTTGCACACATTGTGGAAAGGAAGACCATACTGTTGAGAGATGCTTCATGAAGTATCCTCACTTATTACAGTAGTACAGAGAAAGAATAGCAGCTGCAAGCAATGTTACCATTATTGATGATGATTGAGATGAAACCAGTAGTGTAATGTCTCATTAGAAGGAGGATAATGAGGGTTTGGATTTGGTTTTAACTGTAGAGCAGAAGCAAGCATTGTTGTCCCTACTACAACAAAAGGGTTCTCAAACGGATTCAAAAACTTCTCATAATGCCAACCACATTACATCCCTTTCTCATTTCTCCATAGATCCAACCGCATTACAAGATTACCTTGCATTGAGGAGGATTGGTGGAGCTGATGTGAAAAGAGGCTTGCAATGGATAATCATGGTCCCAAAGAGCCTTTAAAGAACCAAAATCAGCAACATACTACATCTGTTTAGATCATGCATACTTCAGTCCTATCATATAAAAGTTCTATTTGGCATCATATAGGTTAAGCCATCCATCTTTTGATAAGCATCATGTAATGCATGACAAATTTCCTTTTATAGTTTGTAGTAACAACAAGAATCCTTGTGATTCTTATTGTATGGCAAAACAAAAAAAAAAATTGCCTTTTGTATCTAGTGACACTATTTCTGATAATGCATTTGATTTGGTTCATATATTTGGGGACCAATTGCTTCTCCTTCTACTAGTGGACATAAGTATTTTCTTACAGTTGTAGATGAAAAAACTAGATACGCTTGGGCTTATTTCATGAAGCACAAAAGTGAAGCTTCTAAACCAGTTAAGTCCTTTGTTGCATTGATTGAAACACAATTTTCTGTTACAATCAACACAATTAGGACAAATAATGGCAGTGAGTTCTATGAGAGATTTTTATGCTTCAAATGGGATTATTAATCACACTTCATGTGTTGAGACTCCTCAACAAAATGACATTGTTGAACGTAAACATTAACATTTGTTGGGCATAGCTAGGTTACTTATTTTTCAAGCATGCCTACCTAAATGATTTTGGCATTTTGCTGTCAATCATGTCATTTATCTGGTCAATAGACTACCTAGCAAATTTCTGCATAACAAGTCCCCTTATGAAACTTTGCATAACTTATTGCCAGACATCAATCATTTGAAAATACTTGGTTGTTTAGCCTATGCTACTACTTTGATGGCTCATAGGACTAAACTTGATGCTAAGGCAAGGAAATGTGCCTTCTTAGACTATAAATGTAGAACAAAAGGGTATGTCTTATATGGTTTACACAGCAAAAAAAAAAAAATATTTACCAGGAATGTAGTTTTTCGTGAAACACAATTTCCTTTCAAGGCATCATCCTCCATCATTCATACTGCACCATCCACTCCAACACTTACACCAACAACCAACAAGAACTGTCTAGATCCTTTCACATATGACATGTTTCATACATTCACTACATTACATGATCATTCCACTACATCTCATGATAACATTTTCCACACATCAGAAATGGATTTATCAGCCACTAATTTATCAAATTTTGATTCTACATTGCATACCAACAATGTATCACCCCACCATCATACACCTAATAACAACATTACCTTAACCAATTCCTTACCAGCCCCTCGAACACCAAAAACCAGAAAATCCTCAAGACCTAGGAGGCCACCAACCTATTTACAATATTACAATTGTATGTTAGCCAATTTATCACCAAGTGAGTCATTCTCCTTCCACAACAAGTATCGTATCTCAGACTATTTATCTTATGCTGTATTTTGTGCTAACCATAAACGATTTTCCCTTGCTGTGTCCACTAACCCTAAGCCTAGGAATTATGAGGAGGCTGTGAATCACTCTTATTGGCAGCGGGGACATTTTTACATTAATTCTGAGTTATCTGCCCTACATAAGAATCAAACTTGGGTTCTAACTATTCTTCCACCTAGAAAGAAAGATATTGATTGTAAATGAGTCTTCAACGTTAAGTTTCATGTAGATGGCACAATTGAGAGGCATGAGGCAAGGCTAGTGGCTAAAGGTTTCACTCAAACTACAGGTATTAACTACCTAGAAACTTTTAGTCCAGTGGTTAAAATGACTACTCTACCTGTTCTTCTTGATATTATAGTTACTCGAGGTTGGTTTCTACAACAACTTGATGTGAACACAACCTTCCTCCATGGAGATCTTAATGAGGAGTTCTATATGAAAGTGCCTCCTGACCTCATAGTTTCAAACCCAAAACTATTGTGTAAACTCCAAAAGTCCTTGTATTGTCTCAAGCAAGCCTCACGACAATGGAATGCTAAGTTGGTATCTATTCTAACTCGATCCAACTTCATTCAATCAAAGTTTCATTATTCTCTCTTCACCAAGAACACTTCACAAGGACTTACAACCATCTTGGTGTATGTTGATGATCTTGTCTTGGCTAGAAGTGACATGGCTGAGATTCAAGCTGTTAAACAACTCCTGGATGATCTTCTTAAGATCAAGGACTTAAGTAACCTCAATTTTTTCTTGGGCATGGAAGTGGCTCGATCTTCTAAAGGCAGTGCTCTATACCAAAGAAAATATTGTCTTGATCTCTTGTATGATCATGAGTTTCTTAACTGGAAGCCAACCTCCACTCCCATGGACTACCATTCAAAGCTAGAGAAAGATTTTGGTGCTCCTATTGACAATGTCACTGAATATAGACGATTAATTGGACGTCTTCTCTACCTTAGGCATAGAAGACCTAATATAAGCTATGCAATGGGAAGATTAATTCAATTCCTTGATTGTCCAACTCAAGTGCACCTAGAACATGCTCACAGGGTTCTGAGATAGTTGAAAGGATCTCCCACCACTAGCATTTTCTCCTCTGCCACTTCTAATTTGGCCCTTCACGGCTATGTGGATGCTGATTAGGGAGCCTGCCCAGATTCAAGGCATCCAATCTCTGGCTTTTGTTGCTTCCTTGACTCATCTTTGGTCTCTTGGAAGAGCAAAAAGCAAACCACTGTTTCCTGTTCCTCAACCGAAGTAGAGTATCGCGCCCTTGCTCAAGCAATGTGTAAGTTCAGTAGTTGATGTTTCTATTGCAAAATTTGATATTCCATCTTCCGAGCATGTTGTCTTACATTGCGATAACCAATCAACCATCCATATAGCAACAAATCCTGTGTTTCACAAATGCATGAAAAACATTGAAATTGAGTGTCATGTTGTATGAGATAAAGTGCAAGAGAAGGTCATTAAACTTCTTCCTATTCCCTCGGCTAGCCAACTTGCGGACATATGAACTAAGCCTCTTGGACCAAACCCCTTCCACAAATTATTCTCCAAGCTGGGCATGATCGATTTCTCTGATTCTCCAGCTTGCAGGGGGTGTTACCAAGTCACACTATTAAGCTTGAAGAGGAAAAACTTGACGCACAAGCTAAGAGCTAATGGTTAACTTGCAACACAAGTTAAGAGTTACTTATTAGTTAGGAAGTTAGTTGAAGTTAGTTGACAACTATAAATAGTGCATTTGATATGCATCTAAATTAATTTCATGTTCATTCGAGTTACATTTCAATTAGTTAGAGTTGTTGTATAAATAGCATAGCTTTGATCAATAAGAATGATGAATTCTATTTTTCTCTCAAATTGCTTCTGTATTGCTTCTCTGTTATTGAAGCAAGAACTTCATTGGAGTTCATTCATTTCCTTTGCTAGTAAGCTACCAGTTTCGACACGCATTCCATTCTTTTCATCGTTTTTCTATGATGCCAAACATTGCCTAAGGGTGACAGTCGTTTTGACAATCTCCAAGATTTTGGGCTTGCAAAATCTAGTACCTGTCTAACATTATTCAACTTTCACTTGACTTTGTTAATCCGAGTAAAATCATTAAGGAGAGTTTGGTAAAACTAGAAAGCCAGTCTCGTCAACTCACCGAATATATTATTGGAAATTTCGTGATTTATTATTATTATTATTGTTATTATTATTATTATATGAAGAAAGCGTAATCAGTGAAAAGCACATTCCCACAAATGTCAACATGAAGCTTATCTTTGATGAGAAGACATTACTATTATTAAGACTTTCAAATTAAGAAATGTTTTATATACTTTCAAGGTTTTTTTCGCTTACAGTTTTTGGCAACCCCAAAATGATGGTAAAGAAAAGAAAAAAGAGAAAGTGGCTTGTTTCTCGGGTCTACTTTGGTAGCCTCCTTTATTAGAGGGAGTGCCGTATTAAACTCTCCAACAATAACATTCTAACTGAAAAAAGTTGTGAAATTTTCTTGTATCCTCAAGATGAAGAGGGACTTTTCTCGTCTTTTAAGTGTGAATTTAAAATAGTTTCACATGTGTAGAGTGATAATTTTATTGTCTTAAGGTATTAAGTCATCATGTGACATTTATCTTGCTTTTGTGTCTTTCACTTTACTCATCGGTTTAAATCTTTTCGATTTTGGGCTCCCATCATTTTAGTTCTCACTTGATTTTTATATGGTTAATTATGTTTTTAGTCCCTGTAAAATTTGAAAGTTTAGTTTTAGTCTCTATGTAAAAGTTTTAGTCCCTACAAAATTGAAAAATTAGGTTTTAGTCCCTGGGGTTGGGTGAGAGTTGATTGTGCTGACGTGGCGCTGACGCGGCGTGCCATGTGGGATGCCACGTGGCATAACCCAAACACCCAACCCAGACCATGACCCGAACCCCAAAAATGACCCGACCCGTTTTTTAAATTTAAAAAAAAAAAAC
>QANU01114094.1:341234-418210 GCA_003254905.1 Nissolia schottii | reverse complement strand
GCCTTGCCCTCGACCCATCGCTGGAGCTATCACCTCTACATCAGAGTCCTGCCATCAACATCAAACTACAGAGAACCTATATACATTCTTTATCAACAAAAATGCAAAAATCATCCCCTTCGTTCATATCTACTCCTCTGCCGCCTCAGCCAAAGCGTCGACCACCATCCACCACACCAACAACTAGATCTGTTTCACACTCTACTCATGCTTGAAACACCCTAGCTAACCGCATACGCTTAAGTCGTACGCAAGCTCACTAGGTTGTTTTCTACCTGGTGGGAATACCTTAGTCCATTGTTATCTTTCGAAAGTAGTTGCTTACGAAAATAGGGACCGATTTTTAAACTTTTCATTTGCATCGATTAACTACTAAAATAGAGCCATGCGTCGGAAAGAAAAGTATAACAAGCGGTAAAGCCTTTGGGCTTAGCGGATAGTAGTCTAATAATAATAATAATGCATGGAATATACATTCAGTTGGTCCATCATAACAGTCATGTAATTAGTACAATAAATAATGTACAAGTACCATATACATAATCCAAAAGTACCATATACATAATTCGAATACATAGTATCAAAATACAAGGGCTACTGGAAAACTACTCAGCATGCCCTTGACAAAAATCTTGGTATCCAGCTATCTCTGGGTCCATATCCCGTCACGACCGCTCATGGCTCCTCGGGCAGTTCGTCGGCATCCTCGAAATACGAGTCCTCATAGGTCCCTGAAGTCATAAGGCAGTGGGAGTAAGAACGGTAGGTTCTCAGTGGAAATAACTTTAGCCTTTAGGTCTCGTGTCATGTTAGGTCGGACTTCAGGCCGCTCAGAGATTTCTAAGTGTGCATACATACTAAACATCCTACTGATTATTATCTGGTCTAAAGTTCTGAACGACTTTATCTACGTTACAAAGTGATAGGGGATCTAATCTTCCTTACTAAGTTCTCATGCTTATTAACATTACGTATACCTACATAGCCGTCTCGAGCGTCCTCTTGACGGTAATTACAGAATATCAGATACATACATTTCATACATTCGTGCATATCAGATTGAACATGGTTTTTTGGAATATATGTTATTCCCACCATAGTAGTGCCCTCTTTCGACAGTACTATGACGAAATAACCTCGCACCCCCAGGTAGGCCCTCTTTCGACCTTCCTGTGGTGGGCTTCCACTTTCTGCGTGCCCTCTTTCGACACCTCAGAAGTGGGCGGATGTTGTACCCCCACCTTAGCATGCCCTCTTTTGACAATGCTAGGCGTGGTAACTGCACACCTCCAGGTATGCCATATCGACACCACCTATGGCGAGCTTCCACGTTCAGTATGCCCTTCTGACCTATTGAAGTAGGATCGTTTGGACCTCGTGACGTCACAGCCTTTACCTTTTTCTCATTTCTTTTCTCATATCATTTCAGCATCTTTTTCCTTTCCATACAGCATTCCATCATTTCTTTCCTTTCTGCATATGTATCATGACATGACTTGTTTCCTATGGTTCAATTCATAATCTTTACTTATTACATAATTACTTCTAACCTTCTAACATTGCCTTATCATGATGCATGGAATGCTAACATATTACGTCACATACGGCACATACTTCACTTACATCAGTTACAAATTGCAGTTACATCATTGTTCGTTGAACTATGTGCCTCAAGACAATATCCATAAAACGTTCAAGTCTCAGGCCGCTCAGCGGAACCTCTTGTTCGCTCAGCAGTCTGAGCTCATCCCGCTTAGCGATCGGAGCTGCATCGCTCAACGATAAGAGCCTCATCGCTCAACGGTAACTCCTCTCGCTCAGCAGGCTAGAGCCCGGTTTTCAAAAATATCTTTCCATCCTTATCCTCCAAAATATATTTCCATCTTTATCTTCCGTGACCTTCAAGCCGCTCAGCGGGTCCTCTGGCCGCTCAGCGCCTTGGAGTTCACGTTTTAAAAACTTTCTCCCTAATGCATTCCGCTCAGTGACCCCTGGGGCCGCTCAGCGGTACCTGGGCGAAACCGAAACAGAATGCATGGTTTTTCTTGCTTTCTTTTCCCCTTTTCTCATGGTTACTCCTTGAGGTTTTCACACATATTCCAACCATTAAAAACCTATCTAATCCAGGTCACAGGACCCTTCAGAATCGTCTTCCTAAGTCCTAGCATGAGTTCTAGCATCATACAAACATAAAGACATACAAACACACACACCTAAACATATAACCAAGCAACAACCACCAAAGAGGTGAGCAAACTAAAGTTACCCACTTCTTGGAAGGCTGTTTCGGCGGTGAGGAAAAGGTAGGAGAGTTGTCCTTCAAGCCTAGAGCGTTGTCCAAGCTTCGGTCGGAATTTATGCAGTGTAACCGCAGAGCACACAGACAGAGTTTCCCCTAGGATAGGAATTTTTCCCATTTTTTTTCTGATTTAGGGGCTGGCTATTTATAGCCAAGAGGCTGCCCCTTACAATTACATTTATGCCCCTATGCATAATTACAATTTTGCCCTTTTTATTTTCTTTTATAATTAATTAATTCCAAAGATAATCTATATGTCACATCAATGAATAGTAAATGAAATTTTAAATTATTTTCTTTGGCAATCTGATTCATGCACGTGGGAATTGGGAATTTTGATTTTTCCCGGTTCCGTTTTGCTCGTGTTTTATCGTTCGCAGTGTCGGTGCGTCGCGCACAGTCGTCCGAGAAATATTCCGCTAATACCGTCGCGATCCTCTAATTTCCCCGGTCATGGGAATATCACTACCTTAAGGCATCTGTGAATTTTTCTCCGGAGGAGTATTTTTCACAGATACCTTTAACACGTCATCGAGCTGGTGACCGTAGACCGTTGTTCCGTTCGCGGTTTTGTTACTTCCCGACCTTCCCAATGGGATCGTAGAACTATCCTAAGGTGTTTAAAACCTTTCCCTGGTACCGGTTGGGTTTCCAGAGACTCAAGGCTCTCTGCTCAATTCTACAGGCTAAACGGAGCCGTTTTAGTGTCTGCGGAATCGTCCGAAACTCTGCAGAACTCCGTTTAACGGTCAGTTTAATCTCATCATCCGATTCTGAGGGTCAGTAGGAATCATTTGGGTGTCATCCAACTTGGCCAAAACCAAACAGAATAATTCCTACAGACTTCTACACATTTACTATTACCCAAGGTTCTATGAGCAGTTATTCGGCGAAATTCTCACTAAGAAAAGAGCGGGATGTTACAATGTTCACCCTCCATCCCTTCAACAGATGCTTCCAACACGAACTTCAAAATCAAAAAGAAAAAAAGGGCGACATTGTCAACACCATTCATGGCAACAAGAGGAACATTGGAACGAATAGAAACTGAGGAACATAAAATCAATTTCAGAACAAGAAGGGGATATAAGAGATAATTAAAGAATTTTAATTAGCCTTGTGATTAGTTATGTTAGTTAGGCTATTTATGTTTATTAGTTAGTTATGCAAGTTGGTTATAACTTGCCAATTACAGTTGTTACCAACAACTTACTTCCCCTGTATATAAACTGCTATGCTGCTCAATTTTGCAGCAACTCAATGAAACAATTTTTTCCCAATTCTCTTCCCTTCTTGCTCCTTTCCTCTAATACATTTTGGCTGTAATATGGTATTAGAGCAAAAGCTTCCTTCCATGGCTTAAGCGTTTTTTTTTCTTCACATTTTGCAGTCTCTGAATTTTCTTCAAAGAACTGAATTTCAGTTCCTTCATGTTCTGTTCGTCTCTCTCAGTGAAATCTCAGAATTTTTTTTTGATTCTTTTGAGAATTCACGAATTCTTTTCCATACTACGAAGAACTTGGTGATCTTACATTCAAGATCATTTTGAGATTTTTCAAAAGGTGTGCTGCAATCTTTTAGTTGTGCTACAGTACTATGATCATCAGACTCTCTGAATCCATGGCTGGAAACTACAATTTGATCCTTATGTTCTTAATTCTTCAGATCATCCAAGCTTAATACTTGTTTCTCAACTTCTAACTGAAGAAAACTATTTTTCAATGGTCTAGATCCATGGAACTAGCTCTCAATGCTAAGCGCAAATTTGATTTTGTTGATAACTCAATTCCAAAACCTGAAGATCCACAATTGGCTGAGTCTTAACAATGCATCAGTGATATTGTCAGTTCTTGGATTCTCAATGCGCTATCCAAGGATATTGCAACCAGTGTTATGTTTCATGATTCTGTAACAACATTATGGACTGATATTAAGGATAGATTTGAGCATGGGAATGGCCCTCGAATCTTTCTATTGAAAAAGGCTTTGATGGATCTCCATCAAGGTAATCTTTCTATCTTGCAATATTACACCAAATTCAAGACCATATGGGAAGAATTAGTAGTAGCTTCATGAAAATATCTAAACTGCACTGTCGACATCAATGGTGAACTGCCTCCACAATCAGAATTTCCTAATGAAAAATGTTAGATTGTCACAATTTTTACTTGAATTTAATTGTCAAAATAATGTAACATGTATGATAACTTTTAGATTAGTAAATAAGTTATATCACTTTATTTAATTCTATCGTTCATCTTATTTTATGTCAAAAATTCTGAGAATCAATTTTCTAAGCATAGCATTACTCTTAGGCGGTAGAACCTTTTTGGATTTTGGAAATTTTGGTATATAATAATGGTGGTACCTCACCTATCCCATAGGATAAATACTCCACATTACTTAATTTATTAATATTTGATAATTTTTATAACTAAATTCATTAATTTTTGTTATTATTTCATGTTTTAATATGACATATTGATAAATTATATGATTTAATGTGATAAATTAATAGTTTTCAATACAATATTTGTAGAGAGATGCATCGTAAGCACAAATGGTCTACAAATTTCTAAACCTCTTATAAATTGGCTCTTTTAATGATTTGACTAATGAAAAGTTTATTACGATCATATAAAACATGAAATAATAACAAAATTTAATGAATTTAATTAAAAAATTATGAAAAAATGAATAAATTAAGTAGACTGAATATTTATTCCATAGAATAGATAAGAAATCACGTATAATAATAGCGTGTGGGCATACGCTAGCTAGCTGTGGCTTAAGGATATATATACTTCCACGCTAGCTATTGTCAATATGTGGCATAATTTCAAGCTTTAATTAATGAGATCAATTTTCACCTACCATTAATTCATCCGCACACCAGTAGCCATAGGCAGTAGTAGCATCTAGCTACGCAGGCCCAAAACCTCAAGGTAATTTATGACATAGGCTATGCATCGTAGAAATCTTTTTCTTGAAGCAAACTGTCACTAATTGTGATGTTTTGTTTTTTAATTAAGTTAATGTGGATAAGGTGATATGGTCCCGAATGACTTCTAAACACTGACGTTCCTACAATTGTAATTTCTAAGAAGAGAAAAAAATATCCGTGCTTCGGGCCTAAAATAATTCTTGCATAAAACATCGTGTTCATAGATTGTTTTTGGTGGTTTTTGGTATTATTGTCGATAATAAATAATTGGCATATTCACCTTATTTCAGGATCTCAATTCGGGGAGTAGAAATGGTTTCTCTTGTAAAATCTTAGAAACGTATGTGTTGAAGTGCCTGAGAAATATTCATATATTTTCCCCTTATATTGTTGCTCTATTCTGGACAGATGACACTAAAGTTGTCAATATTTATATGTAAATTTATACTCAAGCTTCATATATATAGATTAATGGTATCTCTCCCTCAGCGTACAAGAAACAAATACACTCACCAGCAAAAAATTGGCATATTAACAAACTTGTTAGCAAAATCTTTCTCCTAGCTAACCCCTCCAAGGAAATCAAAACAATTCACATGCTCTTCCTTCATGTCAGATTTCATCATCAACACTTCCTCTTTCACCCAATCATATTTTTGGGCATCCTCAAAGCGAAATATCTGATGAAGTCGAGGAGGAACTGATTTGTCCATAAACACCTAATGCAAAAGAGAAGGGGTAACCAAACCCTACGATCATAATGGTCGTGATAACAAAAATTGACATGGCATATTACTATATAAGGTATGATTCGTGCAACCCTATGATTCCCCCAAATAGAAATCTATGGATAAGGGTTATGTGCAACGCCATCGCTATAACCAAAGAAGGGACTTACAACAATCTCTTTCTTCATCCCAACAACAAAGCAAGACATCAAAGCATTTACATATAATTATTTCCAAGGATCAACGTCACTATCAACATTAGGGCTGGTCACGGATCGAGTTGATCCACGAAACTCGCCAAAACCATTTGATCCGACCTATATGAGTCAAGTTAGGTCGATGGGTCAAATGACTCGTAAAAATATACAATGCACGGGTGGGTGGCAGATTTGACTTTTTCAGATCCACCAAACCCGACCCACCTAATTAACTACTTAATATTTCTATGTATTATTATATGTTAAATATTTTTAACCCCTAAAATAAAAAAAAATAAAAATACTAAGTTATAAATATCTATTATTAAATATATATTATTATTAAATATATATTACTAAATATATATATATATATATATATATATATTATATACTAACCCTAAGTTCCTAATCTTAACTCACATTTCCCCCTAAAAAAAATACCCAGAAAAAAGAAACTCTTTCCCCTACTCACCTCGACTCATTCCCTCTCTATGTAGTCTCTTCACTCTCCCATTCCTCTTAATTTTGTTTATGTTAAAACCCTAGGGTTTTAACATAGGGGAAATTGTTTATGTTTGAAATTGGTTTATGTTTTCATTTGAAAAATGAGAAAGATGTTTTCTTTCCCTTGATGGTTATTGTTGTAAGAATTTTCCTTGTCTAAATTGGTTCATTATCTTTCTTTTGCAATGAAAATTTTGTTTTGGTTCTTTGTAATAGAAGGAATGCGTCATGTTGGAAGTGCTCCCACACCTTCATCTATATTTCCAAATAATGTGATTGCAATTGCACCTACAAGTGAAGCTGAAGTTTCACATGCATCGCCATCAATTGAAGTCAAAGACAATGCTTTGACGAAGGTCACTAAATGACGATCCACTGCAAAATGATGGAATCATCTTACTAGGAATACTAAAACTTAGAAAGCAATATGCAATTATTGTAATATAGCATGTGTTTATAGTATCGCCAAAGTGAGTGGCACTTCAAACCTCAATAGGCATCTACAATTTCGTAAAAGTAATCATGAGAAACAACGGATTGATAACAAGCAAAAAAATTTTGGTTTTGGGAAAATCAAGTGTCAATTCCACTGTTTCATTGAAGCTTGTAGAGTTTAGCCAAGAAAAAACTAGGCTTAAACTAGCTAAAATGATAGCCACTTGTGGATATTCCCTTTAGATTTGTTGCCCATCCTGAATTTAGGGAGTTTATAAGTATTGCATCCCCACTATTTAAGGTCCCTAGTCATTCAACAATTTCTAGAGATATGAGGGAGTTTTTTGAACTAGAGAAAACTAAATTAAAGTCCATATTGCCAATGAACCAAAAAATGGTTTTGTTAACAACTAACACATAAGCTTCAATTAAGAACTTAAATTACATGTGTGTGATAGCTCATTACACAGATGAGGGTTGGGTGTTGCAAAAGAAAATCTTGAGTGTTGCTACAATTGAGGATCACAAAGGTGATACCATAGGGAAAACATTAGAGAGTTGCATGAAATATTGGAGTGTTTCAAAGGTTTGTTGTGTAACTGTGGATAATGTTAGTGCAAATAACACTACAACAAAAATGACTATTACCGTCGAGACATTACTGTTGGACGTGAACCGACGGTATTACCGTCGGAAAAAACAAAATAGCCGACGGTAACCGGTCGACCGGTGAAAAAGGCGTGCTATTACCATGGGATAGTCATGCCGACGCAAATACCGACAGTAATTTTTTAGCAGGTTATGGCGGGAACAACATTTTCGACGGGAATAACCGACGGAAAATTACAACTAATGGCAAAAAGCCACGTGTAATCAATAATTTATTGGTTCAATCATTACCAGCGGCATGATATGACGGTAAATATATCAGATCATAGCGGCGGTATTAACTGACAGTAAGTGTCTCGTTTATTCAACCGACGCCTCTTCCCAATGCTCGGCCGTTCAATATTCCCATTAATCGTCGCGCCGGCGCCGGTTCCGAGAATGCAACCGTCGGCTTGTCCGACAGTAAAGATATCAGAGGTTATAGCGGCGGTAATGACCGACGGTAAGTGCCTCGGGCATTCAACCGACGCCTCTTCCCAACGCTCGGCTGTTTTCAATACGTTCAACATTCTCATTAATCGTCGCACCGTTCTGAGAACATTACCGTCGGATATATCTGATGGTAACTCGTTGGCCGAATAGTATAAATACCCCTCCCCCCATCCTTCTAAATTGCACCATATTTTCTATTCTCTTCTCTTCTCTCATCGATTCTCCCCTTTATTATCCGTCGTGCGATGCTTTTGTCGTCGTGGACATGATATTAGTTTGATTTGGTTATCAGTCTGCCGCCGTTGCGTAAACTGAGCCATCTAATGGATGCGAAGTCCAAGATGATGGTAATTATCAGCTGCCCCGTTGGGGGAATAATGATGACTACCATCATCTTGGACTTTGTCATTCATTAACTGGCTGATTATTTAATTATTATCTAATTTTTACTGAGCTTATTACTGGTGCCACGTTAATTGGGAGAGTGATAAAGGCCAAGGCCAAGGGGGTTGTAATCAGGTGTTGGGGATTATCATATTATTGTTTTCCCAACTTGATTACAACCATGTTGGTCTTGGCCTTTATCAATCGCTCAATTAAAGAGTCGCCAGGGCTTAGCAAAAATTAAGTGTGCATTACCGTCAGAATATTCCGACGGCTAAACCCTAACTGAAATTTACCGTCGGTGATGACAGAGGGAAAATACTGAGGCTTTACCGTCGGGGAAATAGTCCTGACGGTAATGACTTCGAAATTGGTTCCGGGTAATGCAATTGCTCGTTACCGTCGGACAGATAACCTAACCGACGGTAATTAGATAATGTGCAATGTCACTTGGCGCCAAAATTATTTGGTTACCGTCGATCTCTATAGCTAACCGACGGTAAATGTTTTAATTAAACGCTGCGTTTTGAATTCGATTTTTACCGGTGGTTATTTGAAGTTTCTGTCGATGATCTCCGACGGTAAGACGTCGCGCAAAATACTTAACCAGCTTTCCTTTCTATTCTCCTCATTTCATCTTCTTTCTCTCCACCCATCCTCTCCTCTCCACCGCCCTCGCCCTTGCACTGTCGCGCCCGCACTGCCCTCGCCCTCGTACTGCCGCACATTGCACCACCCTCGTCACTGCCTCGCCCGCGCCCTCGCCCTCGCCACTGTCGCGCCATCCTCTCCTCTCCACCTCCCTCGGCCTCGCACTGCCACGCCCGCATCGCCCTTGCCCTCGCACTGCCGCGCACCGCACCGCCCTCGCCCTCGCACTGTCGCGCCATCCTCTCCTCTCCACCGCGCTCGTCACTGCCGCNGTCGACCAACTTCTCCTACACTATCTCTGCTTTCTCTGTTTAACATGTGTGTTGTGATTTGGGATTGACACTATGTATGTTTGTGTGCGTGGCTAGCTAGCTGATGTGTGTTGTGTGGGTGTGTTTGTGTGCGCAGCTGATGTGTGTTGTGTGTTTGTTTTTGTGTGTTTGTGTATTTGTTTGTGGTTCTGTGGGTTTGTGTGTTTTTGTATTTGTGTGTGAGGTTGTGTGTTTGTGTGTTTGTGTATTTGTGTACTTGTGTGTGATTGCAATTGTCTGCCACTAGTTGAGGAATTAGAATTGTTGTGAGGTTGATGATCATAGGAGATTTGAACTAGGGTGTATGTATATATTTGTGAGCTTAAGTGTATAACTAGTGTAGCTTGTAATTACTTTCTGATAATACATTGTGAACTTAAGTTTCTATAGCGTAGCTCCATATGGTTTTGGGCGATCATCCTTCTGCTCCTATCGTCATTGAAGACGACGAACCCGTAACAACCCCACCCGAGTCCGACGAGCCTAACTATGACTCCCCTTTTTGGGATGAGCCTGACTAGGACTCCCCTTTTTGGGACGGGTACGAGGACGAGGACGAGGACGAGGACGAGGACGAGGATGAGGATGAGGACGTGAACGTGGGGAACGTGCACGTGGGCGTCAACGTGGATGGGAACGTGCACATGGACGTCAACGTGGATGGGAACGTGCACGTGAACGTACACGTAGATGGGAACGTGTACGTGGACGTGGATGTTGATGATTCTGAGGATGACGTAGAGGATGAACGCTCTGTGGATGACTGCATATATTGTACTTTAATTTTGAATATATTATGTATATTATTTGCTTCTTTAACTATGTAATGAATCTAAACACGCAAGTATATATATATATATATATATATATATATGGGAAGTGCTACTTTGTGAATTTATTTGTTATCTTTGCTAATGGATACATGCATTAATCTGTTGTAACTCTCACAATGAATGTAATCGTATATTACATATTATTTAATTATTTATTTAATTATAAAATTACCATATTATTTACATCAACATTGTTACTCAAATAAATAATTATTATTCAAAAATAAAGGTTATGAAATTTTTTTAAACAAATATTTACCAAGTACCGTCGGCTATAGCCGACGGTAGCCGACGGTAACATGGACAACGATTATCGACGACAATGATAAATATTAACCGACGGAATATTAGTTTCGGCTTTCGGTGACGGTAACATTTGAAGAAAATAGTATTATTATTAGCGCTGGATTGTTCTGACGAAAATCTGGTTCAAGTTACCGTCGGCTACCTACTCCGACGGAAAACTGGTTTCCATCGAACCCTTTATCGGCGGCCCGACGACCGACGCTAAATCTGTCGGAAACACATTTTACCGACGGTATCTGGCTCGTAACCGACGGTAAATACCGATGGAAATAGCGTAATTTCTTGTAGTGTAACATCGCATTGTCTTATTTGTTAAGGGGTTTGGTAGGGAAATATATGCATATGAGGTGTGTTGCACATATTTTGAATCTTATTGTAGGTGAAGGGTTGAAGGAACTAGATGCCTCGATATTGAAAATTAGGAATACTTGTAAACATGTGAGGTCTTCTCTATCTAGATTGAAGGCTAAAAATGCTAAAGAGGTTAATATAACTAGTACAGAAAAACTAGTTTTACATGTGCCTACTAGGTGGAATTCAACATGCATGTGGCTAAGAAGTTTGAGATGGCTTTTGAGCACCTTGGACAGATAGATCCTCCCTTAGTGAGTGCTCTTGAGGAAATTACTTTACTTCTTAATCCTAATAGCGAAGAGATTGAGAAAGGACCTCTTAATCATGATGATTGGAAACATGCACGCATCTTTGTTAAGTTTATTCTTTCATAAAATGTTTGTAATTCAAAGTACTTTGGTGAATTAGTGTCTAGGGGAGGATCAAGTCTTGAGGAATATGGCATATAGTATGAAGGTAAATTTGATAAGTATCCATGGTAGTTTAAACTGTATTTTGCTAGTGGCAACAGTTCTTGATCCAAGGTATAAGTTGGATTATGTAGAGTTTTGTTTGACTGACATGATCACAAATGGTCAAGCGATTCGGCCTGATGAAATAGTGATGAAGTTGAAAGACTTGATGGAGAATTTGGTTAAACAATATTCAAAAATGAATCTCATTGAGAATGATGTTAGTAGTAGTATTGGTGGTGGATCGCCGTCTCAAGTTGGAAGTACTACTACTAGCGTTGAATATAGGTACAAATTGAGGGTGAAATAACAACAAGGTGCATTAAAAAATAATAAGTTGGAGATATTAGGCAGATGAAGTTGAGGAAGGTGGTAAAGACTTTGATATTTTGAAATGGTGGAGTTTGAAGGTAAGGAAGTATACCATTCTATCTCGCATAGCTAGAGATGTATTGGTTATTCTGGTGTCTACGGCGTCATCTGAGTCTGCTTTTAGCACAGGAGGTTGTGTGTTTGATCCTTCGCACAGTGTGCAACTGACACCATAGTGGAGGCTTTGATTTGCACTCAAAATTGATTAAGGCGTCAAGACCCTAAACCTAAAAATGAGATGTCTCCTCAAGTAGATGAACAAGGTATAATTATATCTGATTAAATGGACGGACCAAAAGTATAAAATTCGGCCCACAAATAGTAAAAGCTCATTTAGGCCCGATCCATTTAACCTGCGGGCCAAATTCGCCCCTTTAATGTTAAAATAGGCATAACCCATAAACTAATCAGTTTACCAGCATTAAATGAATGGATCAAACATATAAAATCTGACCCACAAATAGTAAAAGTCCGTTTAGGCTCAGCCCGTTTAACCACTCGCGGGTTAAACAGGGTAGGCCTAAACGGGTTGGCCCCGTTTAACAGCTCTAGGCTTTTACTTTGTTATTTTCTCTCTAACCAAATTCTTGTTTGTTGTCTTCTTTTATTAGACATAGACATAGAAGAAATTTCAGAAGTTGAAGCATTTAAATTTGATCAAGTTTTATTCCAACAATTATTAGTTGAGCCATAAAGTAAAGACTTGAAACAGTAAACATGTCAAGATCATTTTGGTTTGTTCTTCCTTTGAACTTATTTCTATCCTTTTCATCATTTTTCTTAGAGGCTGATTTTTCGGTTCTACATGTACAAGGTATGAGGAAATTGCAAAGGAAAAATTGGCCAAGATGGTTTATGACTACTATGGAAATATGCATCAAGTGCAGATGACCAGTGGACTTTGAAAGAGAATTGCAATCCATTGTCTAGAATAATTTTTTGATGTGGCAAATGACTAATGGACTTCTCATTTTTCTTATGCTTGACATTTGTATTTTTTTTATGTTTGGATATTTGGTGTTTCTCATTTAATACTTTAACTTGTTCTTTCATTCCATTTTTTTTAATCTTGGACCTTTATATATGTGTGTGTGTGTGTGAATGAGTATGAGATGATTTTTTGCTTCCTATGAAAGAGGCGATAATGTAGGTCTTTTTATTAACATGTTTTTTTTATTGCATTTATATAGATTTGAGGAAATGCTCATTTTGGTCCCTAAAAGTGCAAGTTCGAGTCACTTTAGTCCTTGAAATTTAAAATATGACTTTTTAATCCTTGAAATTGTAAGTTGCAGGTCAAATTAGTTTCTCAAGTCATTATCATTATTGTATTATCATGTTTTCACTAATTTTTTGCATTAAATGAGAATGTGATAACAACAGTGGTTGTGTGGCAACACTAAAGGCTAAATATATGGTTGTGATGACACTTGGAGCTACAAATCATAATTGTTATTACAGCTTCATTTACCACCATAATTGCTCTAGTGACCTCATTTGCAGTTTCAAGTGCAACTACAACTCATTTGCAGCCTCAATTGTTGTTACTGTCCCATTTAACATATCGTTGCAGTGCATATGCAGTGCTGCTTTTTCTGTGTCACTGCATCGCCCCCTTCCCCCTCCCCCTCTTTTTTTTTCTTTTTTCTGATGACCCTTCCTAAGGTACTTAGGAAATCAAGTCATCATAGTTTTGAAACCTCTTTTTCCTTTCGCGTGAAATGTGAAAAGGTAAGGAAATATTCATAAAAGCACAACATTATTAGGAACATAATGGGAAGTTCATAGGTCTATTATGCCTGTCGGGTCAAATCAACACTTTACTTTTCCCATAAACTCATGAGAGAAGCAATGTACAATAACTTGGAAGAAACTAGACATGTGACTTTTGTCACACATCGACTTGGAGGCTTACGTTATGACCCAAATCTGGGTCTGAGATGCTTATCACGATTTCGAGATAGTTTCCATCTTTCTACGTCCAACATACCATGAGTTCTCAACCTGTTGAGCCTAAGATTCCATATCCGCTCAGAGTTATTGAAGCAATTAATACTACCGGCATAACGGTTATAACACATAAGAAGCTTCATAGGCATTATTATGCACACGACCATTAATTAGCCCTATGATGACCTCAGACGATTAAGGATGCTTCACAACAACCAGAATCCTATCTGTCCACACCCAAGTATATAAGCATGAATCTCATTCATGCTCTGGTACGTTATTTATCAATGATCTTTATCTCATATTCACTTAAAAACTGACTTAGGCGTTGGAATGTCTTTTACAAGTACCAACACCGCCATCCAAGTTTACCAACCACCATCGTGTGTGTTACCTTCAAGCTCTTGGAATCAACCCAAGGTTAGAGTTATAGGCAATATCTTGGTTTTATCCGATTTTCCTGTAACAGTTTCTCAACTATTTTTTTTTATCAGCATGACATATTTACAAAGTTTGGTCACAGTAAGTAAAACAACATTTTGCAACAAAACCTGCAGTGGAAAAACACGTTTTTGACGGAACCACACCTGTCGATAAAGTGTTTGAATGAAACTAATTTGGACTCAAGTGATGCTACAAACTTGCGGCAGACTCAAGTGCTGCTTCAAACTTGCGACAAACTTTCAAGCAAATTTTTTTACAGCAAAGCTTGTATCACGAATTTGTGGTGGAAACTCCTTCTCTCACAAATTTTATAAATAAAATATGAATTTTACTAACAGTTGTCCTTAAGACACTTGTTAAGATATTTAAAATGAAATATTTTAAAATTTTCAATACTTTAAGTGCATCAAAAATTTAAAAAAATTATTTTTTTCTATAAATTTTTTTTATTTATTGAATTTTTAGAGTATTTATTAACAAAACTCATAAAATATAATTGTTAAGAGAAGTTTATTTTTGCAATAAATCGAACAAACTTAGACTACATTAATTAGAAATTGTGTAAACAGCTACTATCACCTTAGTTTTCCATATCTATGGGACCGTTTTATTTTTGGGACTCGTTTTTTGGGTTCAAACTGGGAGCACCTCTATTCTATTTCTGATTTATGACTGACTACTAGGCTAATAACACCGGGTAACATTGGCAGTACTAGAGTTAGGGACGTACATGATGTCATCATTACCTATGAATTCTGTTATGACCCAAACATAGATCTGAGATCCAACTAAATGTATTGGTTGAGATACTCAAAATCCCCTCAAAAGGATCTCATACCCCTATGTTGAATGTCAAACCTATGTCCAATATACTACCAGGAAGCCGGCTCCATAATCAACGAGTGGTTGAGAAGGAAAGTAATCCAACCCACTCTTATGAGACATCATAAACATATTAACACACACAAGACATGTTAAGAGTTTAATAGTCCCGTGATAATATTAGTCACAGTTATAAAACAATTCAATAGGCAAAATAGGAGTCTCTCACTCAGAGTATATAAGTATGAACTACATGCATGCTTTAGTACGTTCTAACTCTATATCATCTCATATAATTTATACACTGACTTAGAAGTTGGATTGATTTTTACAAGTATTACCCTTGTTAGATCAAGGACATTTTTGTTGTCATTGTGCTCCACCTTGATAGTTCTCAAACTCATATTGAGGTTAAAGTTATGTGTTGCATCTCCGATAATCCAAAGTGCTTGTAATAGATTCTATTTTCTTTTCTTCCCTAGAAGACTCGAATTGTTCGCAGATTTATGAAAAATACGTAGGGTTATTATATATGGCCATTAAAAATGAAGAGATCATGGGCAAATTATTATATAAAATGTACCCGGAGAACAGATGAAATAAGGGAAGTGGATTTATTTTAAGACTAATACCAAATCCTAACCTTTAAATTTCACATCAATAGGAAGTTCTCGTTTTTTTTTTAATTGAAATCAACCAAATACTTGAAGTCCATGCAGGACTCCACTTGGCTCTAGCCAAGTCCTTTATTATAGGATAAAGTTGTTCTAGTGCTTCTTTTTATATATATATATATATATACAAAATTTGAATACGAAAACTTTATTTAAGAAGAATAAATATTAAATCATTAAAAAGATCATTAAAATATTTAAATGTTATATACGATCATTTATAATAGGCACATGCATGGTTATGTATTATATTTTTTTACCATCTACATGAGATTCATTGACTAGGGTATGTTCTTCCCAAAATTGCTATTTTAATATCATGAAGATACTTTATCATTCCTCTCACTGCACAATATGAGGCTTCTAATAGTTACAACAATGCACATGACACATAAAAAAGTGGGAGATTAAAGGGAGAAAATTGTGGTTGATGTTTAGTCTTAGTTAAATATGTGTTTAATAAATACATCAAAGATAGCTCGTGGGCCCAAATGGTTGTAATAAAAGGTAAGTGCCCAATTGACCAAGCCAAGCCTCCAAAAAAGCAATATGGCATGGTTAAAGCTTAAACATCCATGCAAGCTGCTACCCAAAAACATTAATATCTAATCATGAATCAAGTTCTTTATGTATAAAGACTTTTGACAAACCTATATCAAATAACGTGAAACTTCGATTTTCACGGTAACACATAAAACTAAATTTGAAACTGTTTCAAAGTCCAATTAATCCAACAAATCTCCCATTTCTGTATATAGATCGATGCACAAGAAACTTATTGTTAATCTCCATGCAAGTTCCATGTCTATACATAAGCATGAGTACATGCTACGTACGGAAAAAGCTAGAAAGATGAAAGCAGTGCTTCTGACATAATACATGGTGATAGTCAAATTTAAAGTAATGGTACTATAGTCCGTTATCAAGTTACTCATTCAGAGACCTTTCAATTATACGTATAATTTTGGCTCTTAATTTCTAGTAAAAATTTAAAGCTGTATGACATTTTTTATATAAGCATTGTATACATAGTGGTGACGAGTGCATGCTATATGTTGTAGGTTGGGGGCAGGGCAGCCTGTGGCGACAGGAAAATTAAAGATAAAAGCAGGCACAAATTTGGGCATGTGTTTGTGAACCGTACACCAATACGATGCACACACGAGAAGAGAGAGAGACCCTACACCCTTTATAATTAGCTAATGGTATCTCTCTCCAATAATGCACAATGCATCTTGGGTTTGGGGCAGCCAATTTTAACCTTTTGGAGTGAGGTCTCACAAATCATACATGCATGGTTGTGCAATCGGAGAAATTCTATAGTCTTGAAATGTCATGTTAACCACACAAAGAATAACATCTTACGGATTATCATTTATTAATATATATATATATATATATATATATATAGTGACGCACCGTAGAAGAATTTCTCGTAATGGAGCCCGCAGCATGGAATCATATGCTAGCAAAAACAGCATCATTGCTCATAATACACATTATATATGCGATCATATCAATAGGCCAAGGGTAATGTATCTCGTGTTGTTTATTCCACAATGTGCCACCGCTTCAAAAATGTCACAGTATCCTCTACGTAGCTAATTAAGGCCCATCATTCATATTTTAAATGTGTGTTCGCGTGTGTTACACGTACGTACCCTATGTGATAACACAAGGGCGTGCATGATGATAATAATAATGATTATAATAATAATATATTAGTATAGTAGAAAATGGGGTGTCCGAAGGAGCACCGAAAATATAAAAATGAAATTAAAAAATTAAAAATTGGTAGTTAATTTTATGTTTTTTAATAAAAGAAACATAATGATCTAAAATTTGTGATTAAGAGGATGGTTATTTTGGCTAATTTTTTATTATTAATAAAAATAACAGAATGATGATAGAAAAAGAAAGAGAACAACAAACATAATTGTTTTCCTTTTGTCTTAAATTTCACTGGAATATTTCTGCATATATTAGTGCAAGAGAAATTCTTCAAACACTGTCAACTGGAAGATTCTTTGGAAAAATAAGTTTGATCATTATTTGTAAATAGAGTTCTAGACAACTAAATCGACAGAAAGGCGAATCACAATTAAAATAAGTTTGAAGTCAATATTTTATTTTTACTAATAATGTAAATTTATTTTTAATTTTTTGTGAGTAAATTTATTTTCGGTTAACATTATATTTAGTATTTATGTAACTGAAATCTACACTCGTTAATTATTGCAGTCTTCACATCTCAATTTAAGTATCTATGTTCTATCCAAAAATAACACTTTTTATTCTTTTAAAAATTTATATATCTTATCTAATTTAAAATACAGTATACTTTATACTTACTAATGTAACCAACTGTATTTGGCCAAAATATCATTATTTGCTGCATGGAATGGGTTTCCCCCCCCCCCCCTTTTTTAATCCCGTATTTACATTTTCTGAATGAGATCACAGGAATTTTCATATTTTTTGGTTGAAAATATATAATTTTTTCTCAAATACATTGTCTTGTTCCTGACCTTATATAACATACTTTCTTTGAGTTCTGAATGGCTGAATACTGCAGCTAATAACGACATGGCAAACCATCCTTCATAATACAATTGATTGATGATTATTCAGCCTTTGACCAGATGCTCTATAATACACCATAAGAGAAACACGATAAGGGCCTCATAAAATATTTTTAAAAAAATAAGATTTTTTCTTATTTGAAAAAATGAGTGAGGGACAAAGGATGGAAAAGAAGAAAAAATAATAGGAACATAACTGCACGTAATAATTAATAATTAATGAAGGTTGAAATATATTAGGACCACCAAAATTAGCTTCACACTCATTAATCTTCATTCAAATGTAAACAGATAACATCAATAGGAAAAAAATAAAAATAAAATATTCTTAGAGGGGTGGGGTGGGGGTGGGATCATCTCAAATCTTATGCCACAAATTTCCCTGTACTATCAACATCATTCTACGTTCTCTACCTTGTTTTCAACTTTCAACAATACAAATTTCAAATTACAAAAAAAAAATCAAAAAGAAAAAAGAAAGAAGTTACAGTTCATATATATCTGCTGGAATAGATATCATAACTCCCTCCTCCTCCTGCTAGATCTTCTGACAGTGACATTAAGTTATTATAGCTACCGAAATCTATTGAACTGTGATTCTGAATCATCATCATCATCATCATCTGCTCCTGCTCCTGCTCCTCAGATTTTATGGCACTGACTTGATGAAGCAAATGTCCATCAAACAAATTAGAATCCAACTTGTTCTGAACATGGTGAGTATCACATTCCCATGGCGATGATGATGAGAGCACTGCATTATTACTCTCCAACATTGTTGAGCCATTGCTGGAATTGCTCTCTTTCACTTGCTGATGATGATCATCATCAGTAGCAGTACTGTAACTTGGCGGCGGCACTGAATTAGAGATCAATGATCCATAGCTTGAAATGGATGACGAATCGGTTCCAACAAATTGTGGAAGCAGTCGAAGGCTTTGTTGATGATCACAATCACCACCCATCTGGATGAACTGATCAAAGCAGGATGGCAAAGGGTAATCCAAGACTTGTGATCTAGAAGCTTCTTCTTCTTCTTCTTCTTCTGCTTCTGCTTGTGCTAACCCTCCACCGTAGTGACTAGAGACTCCCTGAGACATCGGTATTAGCATAGATGGCACCGCCGCCTCTTCCTTAACATCATTAATGTTGCTGGTGGGGGGGAGGAGGAGTGGCTTGTGCGTAGCCGGGTCAATCCCTTGCTTCATTAGCTTCTTCTTCAAGCATGAGTTCCAGAAGTTCTTTATCTCGTTGTCCGTTCTCCCTGGCAGTTGCGTTGCAATCTGAGCCCACCTGATCATCATGATGTAATTATTTATTAGAGAATCCGTTGAAATTCTTTATCTTATAATTATTTACTACTGTTACCGATCGGTACCTATTTCCAAGGACTTGATGGAGAGTGAGTATGAGATCCTCCTCTTGTTGGGAGAACGTCCCTCTCTTCAAATCAGGCCTCAGATAGTTTATCCATCTCAATCTGCAACTCTTCCCGCACCTTTGCAACCCTGCCACGTCTCAAAAATAATAAAGATTGATTGATTAGGAGTGTATGTATGATTTGCCTTTTCCATGTTACAAATGTGTATAATTAATTAATTAAAGAAAATAAAATATAAAAATACCAGCTTGTATGGGAACGGAACTCCAGCAGCCAACACCAAATCTGGTAATGTAATTGAAGAGCTTCTCATCTTCTTCAGGGGACCATAATCCTTTCCTTAGTTTTTGCTTTACACAACAGGAATGCCGACCCATCTCTCTCTCTCTCTCTCTCTCTCTCTCTGTGGACAATGAGAAAGAAGAAAAGGAGTAGATAGATAGAGAGGGTACTCAAAGAAAGGACAATGTGTTTGTTTCCTGATCCTCTTAATTATTGGAGCAAAGGGCCTCACATGAAACTAGCGATATGAAGTGGAAGTGGGCACTCCCTCTTTATATAGCGAAACATACTAATATATTCAACCCCTTTGTGCTAATTGTGCCCCCATTGAAACGTTTCATTTCCAAAAACATGTGTATGTTGTTGACAAAAAAAAAATCAAGAAGATTTAAAGAGGAATTAAGAGGGTGTAAGTAATCATACTTAGGATTGAAGTTATGAGTGTGTTTGTGTGTGTGTATGTGAGAGAGAGAGAGAGAGAGAGAGAGAGAGAAGCTAAGGGGAAGGTGAAGCAATCAAGTGGTTTTTACGCAAATCCAGTGAATGGATTGGTTTTTAAGATACCCTCTATTTCTAGAAAAATTAAATAAATAAATATTAGAATAAAGTATAAAAGAAATAACAGCTATATAAAACGTGTAGACATAGGTCAATAGGATGATAAGTGGGCTCCTGTTTCATTAATTATTAATTAAGGACTATATCTGCTAACTCCCTTTCTTATTTTGGTCTTAAATGCTATAATTAAGTTGCTAGCTATCCCTCAAATAGTAAATAATCATAAATATCTTCTGCATGTAAATGGTAGACCCTTTTGTGGTTGATAATATATATATATAGTGACGGGTTTAGTTTAGTAATAATATTGATCCTGAATCATTAACTAAAATAATTGATCATTTTGGGTTAGTCTCTCACAAGGTATTATTCATCTATTTATATTATTCCAAACCATATTTTATATTTCTACTTCCTTTCTCAAATACATGTCTATCTTTTCATTTCAATTTTTTTACAAATAATTGTTTGATTTTAACATCTAAACAATATTAATTATTTCTTTTTTCTAATACATATACACCCCTGTTGAATGAATAATAAAAATAATAAAATATAAACCTTAATTCGTTATCCAATTTTGTGGAGAGAAAAAAAAAAGAATAAAAGGAATTAATCCGGGTGAATTATTGTGAACTCCTATTCTTAGCTGCTTAAACAGGATATGCATGAGGCTGATGCCAGAGAACAGTAGAGATAGAGAGCCAACGAATTCGTAATACTTTGATTGGTGATTTATTATAATGAAATTAATGTAATTCCTTTAGAAACGCTTTCATGTCAGTCACATTAAAAAATTATTACAAATTTTAACATGTAAAATTGTAAATATAGCCTCATCCCTCATCCATTCGTGTTGTCATGAGTAAAAATTATTCAGTCTTTTTTTAAGGGTTTGTTTTCTTTTAATTTTGTTGTTATTGCTGTTTATGGTTTTCTGTAAGGTTAAGAATACTCTGAATTCTAAAAGCAGCCGACACGAGTACTTCGAAGGACGTGTGGGCTCCATCAAAATATTGACTGTAATTTTAAAAAGGCTCATGATACTTATTAGATTCCAATAAAAACAGTAACAGCGTAAGACCTATGGAATTACATGTAAGTTATATTGTGATTTTAAGCAAATGGGTTAAGTTTGGTTGGAGTGAATGTGTGTGTGTGGTTTGATAAAAATTTTTGAAGGGTGATCTTGTTGTTAAAAATATACAAGTTATTTTTTTTATAAATATAAAAAATTAAAGGCTTATGCTCTTCACTTTTGAGAGTCAAATGTGTTATTGAAAACCTTTATTAGTGATATTTTAGAGTTAGTTTTAACTCTCTAAAATTTAAAAAGATTTATATAGTATTAAACTTAATCTATAAAAATTAAATTTTGTCATCCATTCATTAATGAAAAGTGAAAATAAAAATTATCTTTAAATATTTATGTCTATTATAGTTATTTTATATTTTAAGAGTATCTTATAATGAGATTTTTACCAATTATTATTCTTGTACCTTCTGTTTAATGAGAACAACTTTTAAATTAATTTACCAAACAATACGACTATGATTTTTCAAGCAGGTCGTGCGTATATGATAGTAATGTCGACAACATGAACTAGGACACCAGTTATAATCGGTATGAAAAAATGGTTAATGATGTTGTTGGTCATGAGTTTGAGATGTATAATGAACTCCATTGAACAAGACCCCAATCCAGTTGCTCATAAATTTTGTAGTTTGTTGGAACCATTAAACATGCACGTCGTTATGGGTAGGAGCTTTGGATTCAAGGTTGTTAGTGAGAGTTAAAAAGTTGTGTATTAAATAAGAGGCAAACCAAAGTCAAAAATATTTTCATCAATGGGTAGCTTTGATTAAAGAATTGTGTCCACCGGGTACAGATGTTCTAGTAGATTATTATTAGGCAAAAAAATTAGTTGCTAAACTTAGGTTGTAATCCATCAAAATAGATTGTTGTGTGAATAGGTGTATGTTATATTGAAAAGATGATGTTGTCTTAACTGAGTACAAGTTCTATCAGACCGCCAAGTTCAAGCCTAAGTGAGCAGGTGTTTGGAGGTAAAAGGATATTCCCTAAAATAGAATGCACTATTTGCCCTTAATCCCTAGGCTAAAGAGATTATTTCCATCCATTAGTTCAACGACACACATGAGATGACACATTGAAAATAAAAGGAATGATGGTACAATGACTCACCCTTCTTGCAATGAAGCTTGTGTTTGCGTCAGATCCCCACAATGCGAGACTAAGGCTTTGTTCAGATGGTTTTACTCCAAACAATCAATTTAACAAGCATTATTTTTGTTGGTTTGTTATTGTAATGCCCTACAATCTTTCCCCTGAGATGTGCATGAAAGACCCTTATTTGTTTCTGTCTTGTGTAATCCCTAGTCCAGCCAATCCTAAAGCAAAGATTGATGTTTTCCTTCAACCTATGATCGATGAACTCAAAGAGTTGTGGAATTTAGGTGTGCTTACAATGACAATTTTGTGAAACAAAATTTCATATTGAGATCAGCACTAATGTGGAATGTAACATCCTTTTTTTTTCCTTAGGAAAGACTTCGCAAAGTAAATACATAATAATTCTTATTTCAAGTTAGGAGGGCTAGGATAGAAATTCTTAGGTTAAAAACATTCGTAGAAACTAGGTTTTGTCGTTTCGCGAATTTTTGCGGACACTAAAATAGTTGCTTTCGGTCACCGGAATTTAACGATGTATCAAAGATATATGTAAAGAATACTCCTCCGGAGAAAAATTTGTGAATACCTTTGGTTGAATTAAATTCCATATTAAGGAAAATTACTAGATTGCGACGGTAGGTCCGAAATATTTTTTGGACGACCGTATGCGAAACACCGAGACAGCAAATGACCAAACACGATCAAACAGGATTGGGAGGAGCGAAAAAAATTAGATTTCCCACGGCTACCAAGTCAACAAGTCCACAAGAATTATCTCAAGTACTATTCATGACAAGACATAACCATTATCCAAGGTAATTAATAAATTAAATAAAAAATGGCAAAATGGTAATTTTAGGGAAGGACCGAAAATTCGGTGGCTATAAATAGCCATCCCAGCCCATTTGCTTCTTACACCAAAAATTTATCCACTAAGTAGTTGCGGTTTTGTTGGTGTACATTGCGATTACGCTGCCAAAATTCCAAAGCAAGTTAGGACAAGCTTCACACATGGAGAGCCACTCCTGCACACCCTCCTCACCATCAACCAACCATCAAGGAAGTGGGTAACTTGAGCCTACTCACCTCCTTGGTGACCTTTTCTTGCTTACATGGTTATATGTGTGTTTATGTGTATTTGTTGTAATCGTAGCATGTGTTATGGTTGATATATGTAAGGAGATGTTTAAGATGATCAGGTGGTTAGTGGTTAATGGAATTATGTGGTGAAAGTCTTGGATAAGTGTGTAATATTGGTTTGGGAAGATGGAAGAAAAGGTGGCCAACTCAAGTAGTGCAGGTTCTGAAAACGCCCAGGGCACTGAACGGCCTGAGCTGTTTCCAAGTCCTAACACGTGAAAAGTTACGTGGTGGACAGAACTCAGGTACAGGGCGCTGAGCGGGCCTCCAGAGCCGCTGAGCGGTCTGCACCTTGAGGTGCCACGTAAGCTTGGATAAGGATGGTTCAGAACCCTAAGGGTACTCGGGTGCAGGGCGCTGGGCAGCCAAGCATTGCGCTGAGTAGCCAAGCAGGGCGCTGAGCGGCCTGAGAACCCTAGGGCACTAACTAGACTTGCCTAAGTGGCTAAAGGTTTTAAAACAAGATTGATAGGGCCACATCATTCGATCAACATTACTTTGCTTTGGGGTATGACAGATAGCTCAAGGTCTATACTCTAGTACTGATATATATGCATCATGAGGATTCGGTTGTGATTAGGGTCTAGAACAACCGTAGGCAACTAGTAATGACTCACCGAAAGATAAGCAAAATCATAACTGGACCCTAGAAAAATAGTAAGCTCTTAAGAAGGCTCGACCACCGAGGGTCGGTATGCCTTGAAGACAGTACTTAGTATGATTAGGAAACCCCTATCTTGGCACATCACACCTGACAAGCCCCTTACCGGTCTAGCAAGAAGGACTGGTTTATGAATTAGTAACGCAGGCATAGTCTTGAGCGCAGGTTTCGGCCTGGTTTTAATAAAGTAAAGCACGAAAGTAAACAAGAGTATAAGTCACGTCATGACGTTAAAAATGTAAATATTATTATGCCCCAAGTGTGGCCTATGTAAATATAATTATGCTCCAAGTGTGGCCTATGTAAATATAATTATGCTCCAAGTGTGGCCTACGTAAAATATTGTCATGCCCCAACTGTGGCCTATGTAAATATAATTATGCCCCAAGTGTGGCCATGTAAAGTTTCCTCAAGCCCCAAGTGTGGCTTTGAGTACGAAGTCACGAGCACACTCTTGGTGTCATCGCTCAGGGTGACCCCCTCACCATTCGCCGAGTAGGATGGTCAATTCCCTATCGTCGTCTGATGTAATAGTGTTGTCTGGTCGTCGGTGATGCAGAAACAAAGTGGGTTGTAGCTGAACGGGGGTGACGGTCCCGCAGCCTACAAAGGAGAATGATAAGCATCTCGCAACAAAAATGGACGCAGTCCAAGGCGCGTAAGAGAACTCCCTTTCCCCCATGCATAACTATGTGGTAAGTATATGTGAACTAGATGAGGCTTAAGACCCGTAATAGGAATCTCCCCCACTCGAGATTATACCGCTAAGCTATGCGACTAGGTAAAGAGAAGCACGTATAGGCTTAGGATAACAAATTAGATTTCCCCACACCTAGTAATGTAAGTAAAGTTGCTCTGGATTAGGAACTACTAAAAGTAACAAAGGAGTTAGTAATACATGACACTTAGAGACCTCTAGAGCGGTTTGGATCATAACTGAGCAAATTGAGACCCACACCGGCTTAGGATTGCCCACTGGGAATGCAATGTTATCACCCCTACTCACTTGTGATTTTAGGTGATTACGATGACTACCCCACCGGAGACCCGGACCTGGCTGCTGAGCAGGATTAGGTAGCGGGACCCCGACATCGGGGTTATTACGGAGACCTGCACGTACATTCCAAGCGATGCCCCCAGTACTCGACAGTCAATATCAGCACTGTCACCCCGTATACCAATGGGCCCTGGCTCTTCAGTAGCTACACCTTTCCTCCTCGACGTAGACGAAGAAGAACTCCCGCCCTACGATAAGGACGTGGAGATTGACCCGAACTCGTGGCCACCTCAACCTCCCCAACACTTGTATCGACGTAGGGCAAGGAAGTGTGTCACCCCGTTCTTCCGTCGCCAGTTCACTCCTCGAGCCCATGACGTAGAAGCAAGACCCTCCAGGGTACACCGCGACTGGCCAACTACTCCGGAGCTTTCCCCAACAAGTGGGAGGGGAGGGGATTCATCTACTCTGGCATCCCCAACAGCCGCCAGGGAGGACCCTGAGAACGACGACTTGATGAGCACCGACTCATCGGAGGAGGAGGAGGAAGATCCGGAAGAGGACCCTGACCACGACTGCGAGGACTGATACCAGACACTGACTGATTCTCCGTCTCCAGTAACATTTTGCTAGTTCTAGAGATATCTTGGTAGTAACTTTTAATATGTGTACAGTAATTGGTATGTAAAATCTGCACTAACTATAGCCCGTGTACAAGTGGATATATGTGTGTATATTTGTAAACTAAGTGTGAATGGACCCTTGACATGTATGCAAGATATGTGAATTAACTCTCCCTATGGTGATCCACTGCCACTCATATTATACTAGGGATGAGATATATATATATATGTATGTATGTATGTATATGTATGTACGTATGTATTCCATCGCATAAGGCTCCTAATTGAAAACCTAAGGGTAATAATGCTAAATCTTCAAACAGGTCTCTATTTTTGGAGATAAGAAACTACTTTCCAAAGATATCAAAGGACTATGAGTATTCCCACCAATGAGATTAACAACTTAGTGTGCAAGGTTTATGACTTAAGCATGAGCCGCTAGCTAGGGTGTTACATGGACCATCAATGACTTTCCCATTTATGGGATGTTTCCTCAGTGGATGACGTAAGGAAAATTAGCATGCCCAAATTATATGGAAGATACTAAAACATGCAAGTTGGAGAATGGGAGAAAAGTCTCATGGTTTGATTATCATAAGATATTTCTAGACCTTGGGTACACCTAACAATTTGTCTCTGTTGAGGGGCATTCTGTTCATTATCTGCATCAGATTGTCTATCACGACTTTCCTTATTTTTAGTTGCACCAATCGCATCATCAAAAACAATCTCCATATCTTCAGTTTCCTCGTAATTTTCTCCGAGAATCTCAAATTGAGGTCCATTCTTTCCTTCTTTGTTTTTGGTAACCGTTGGTTCTTGCTTATTGCCTTGATTCTGCTCCTGATATGATTGATTCTTATTCTGCTTCTGATATGATTGATTCTTATTCTGCTTCTAATATGATTGATTTTGATTCTGATTACCAAGATCAATCAGATTTTTTTTCTTTTTTTCATGCCTTCGGAATCCCTTCATTGCATACATCCAGGGTCTGAATTTGGTGATCTTGATTTCCTGATTTGTAGCAATTTGGTCCTAATTTTGCAGAGAATCTGAGACTTCCTGATCCTTGCTGCATTCTATGTTTTGATATGATTTCTCTCTCACGGAAGGATTTCCGTCGTTGCCGCCAAGCTCATCACTGGCAACCTCAACCGATGAGCTTTTCCTAAGCACTGGCCCTTCATCACAGGCTTCAAGTTTATGACCGTATCTACCGCAATTGAAACAAATCAGATGAAGCCCTTCGTACTCAATGTTGAGTTCCATGCCTCGAACTTTAATTTTGGGAAAAAATTTCTTAGTGATATCAATTTCCACACAAACCCTAGCAAATTTTCCCCAAGAGTGAAGAGAAGTTAATTTATCTATCTTGAGCATGGTACCTAATTTATCCCTCACCCTATATAGGAATCTCTGGTTATACAGCTCAAAGTCAAGCTTTGGGATTCTCACCCACACCAAAATTTTCTTCACCAAGCGTCCCCCTCTCAGAAAAAAAGGGACGCCATCTTTGAACAACAATATAGTGATCAATGACCATCCAGGGTCCTTCATATAATGCATGATTGTAATCCTCTTTATTTTTGAAATGCATCGGGAAAAAATCATGACTCAAATGGTATTTTAAGTCATTTGTCATGTTTTTATGTCTAATTACCATAAAACCAAACATGATACAAATACAATAAATTGTTTCTTATATAGCATCACCAAAACAAAATACAAGACTGGCTTTTAGTCCTGTATTTTATGTCTCTGTCCCCATTTCTCTGTATTTTTAGTCATGTTTCAGCAACCAAACACAATCTTAAAAACTTCTCAATATACCCTCATGCTACATGAAAATCTCACCTCTCTTTTTTTTTTCCTTCAAAAATGTAATTTTTTTTTTAACTCCAACAGTAATGATTTTTACTTTTTGAGTACAAATTACAGCGGTTTATAGCATAAAAATCTGCAATGGTTTATTATTGCAGCTATCAACTAAATTTAATTTTGCAGTCTTACTTTTGTTAATCTCTTATTAATATTTAATTTAATACTTAAATTTTAAAAAAAAATGTGGCTTGACAAATACGGATTGTGTGACTGTCAAGCCCACTAGTATTGCGTGGACTCGTTGAGTGTGGGAAACTGATTCACATAGTTGCATCGGGTATGAAAGAAATCAAGTCCAATGATGTTAGCGGCCCAGGCACTGCTGGCCCAAATTTGGAAGAAGAGAATTGATATTTTATCCGAAGCATTCTGGAAGGATAGTCACGCGTTATGCCTCTTGCCCACATCAAGCTTCTGCGTTTCATTTTTCCCACTTTCTTTTTATCACCATTCTGCTTGCTTTATTTCATATATTTACCATTCGGTCAGAGAGATGAGTGTTTGTATGGGTAGTAGTGAGGGTATTTTGACCCAAACAAAAATTTTAGAATTATTGAAGAGATGATAATTCAGTTAGATATTCATTTAAAATAAAAAATTTAGAATTATACGAAAAATGATAATTTAAGTAGACATTTTCTAGTAGAAATAATCTATATTACTATTTTGAGGTTCATATAGATTACTTAGATAATCTATAGTAAGATTGTTAAATTTGAGGATTTAAGTAAACTAGTGAATACTTAATAAATTCAAAAGGGTGTCGAATTTTATTAAAAGTTTACTTAAACTCATATGAGTTTACTAATAAAAACGTTAATTCATTTTGTGTAACAAAATCATAAATTTATAAGAATTGATAAATTAACTCAAAAATTTAACAATTTTTATCTAAATACTGATAATCATGTCAAATCAAATATGTCAATATATATTATCAATTACTTTAAAATTTAAATAACTAATAATTTAAATAAATTACCTCATAGCAAATGTTTATCATCATCATTCGGTCCTATTCGCAGACAACTGTAAAGATTCCTTTTCAAGTGATTATGATGATCTCAAAATGATAGTGAAAGTCAAGCATTGGACTGGAAGACCATTTCTTTCCCTTCATCCTTCACCCAAACGATTTTTTGTCCCCAATACGTGTCCAATAAGGACCATCAAGGAAACATATCCAATAGGTTTAATGTAAACATAAATAAATAAATAAAAACACAAAACATAGGTTATATTGATTAGTATAAAATATTTGTTAGATATCCTTTGTTTAGGCTAGTAGAGATGAAGGTTTTGCACGTTATGAGACAGGCTTAATTAAATTTTTTTTATGAAATATATTATTAGGTAGATGTATTAATTAGTGATATGATTATATCTTTCTCATCTTTAACTTTTAAATAATATTTTTAGTGATTAATGTATACAAATCTTTGAGATTAAGAAAAACACATTTCTCCTTTTATTTCTCTTTCTCTCTTCTTAATTTTACAATATATTATTAACACGATACTCTAACTTAACAAAGTGTAACGCAACTACGTTCTGAACTCAACTGCCACATGTCTCATATCATGCCATTGCTCAAGTTAGATCTTGAATAATCTTTAGAGTCTTAAGACTAGAAACCCCAAGGTAATAATATGTAGACATTTTAGTATTTTAACAACACAATCCTATTCTATATCCTATATAAAGTTGATAGAATTAACATTAATTAACGTTGACGTATCATTTCCATGTTAATTCTAATTAATTAAAAAAATTAAAAATAAAATTGTATAGTAATTAAAAATTTTCATCAGTCTTTTTTTCCTAATAATAACACAACACCAATTTTGAATTAACTCTACAGAAATTTTTCATCAACTGTGTCATAGAATTTTTTTTTTAATTTCTCAATTACATTTTATGAAATTATATTTTATTTGAAACATTTTCAATCTTCTCCAAATTCAATATATTTTGGTTATTTTTGTTTGAACAATTTCCTTCGTTCTAGAATATTTCTCTGACTACCTATAAATATGTGTTTTGAACATATGTCTCTCATTATTTATTTTAATAGTTCTAGATTTTATTTTTATTTTGTACAGCATCCAGAGATATCGAGATGTCTCTCATTAATATTTCAGTTTTAAATTTCTATTTTCTTTTAAATTATTTTCAGACTCATTATTTAGTGATCTCTTATGTTATTAAATTATTTATAATCACAATCACAATTTTGGTCAATCATATGCCAACTTTTATTTGAAATATTATGTAATATTTACGCAATTATTTGATTATGTCGAATTTTCCTAATATTTATTTTGCACTTTTATGTAATTCATTATACTTTTCTCTATATATAATGACAAATCTAAATTTTTCTCAATTTGTGACTCCTCCAAATTATTTTCAATCATCTCCTATATATAAATATATTTATTTAATTTATTAGTCATATTATTTAAAATTGAAATGAATCTTTACAAATTCTCTGTAAATCGTGGATGAAGTGTGGGTGATTCTTTCATTATGTTTCTAATTCTCGCAATCTTCCTTGTGTACATGTGTATAAGATTTATTGACGCTCTGGTTTGATGGAATGAACCAAGTTATTTGATTTGATGCAGGGAATCAAATTTGGAGGGTGGGATTTCTGGGTTGATTCTTTTGAGTTGAGTGAATGAGATTATTAATTATTGATGTGAATGAATTTTTAATGTTGCCCCAGTAGACACAATTCTTCATGTATCCTGAAATTTATATGTATATTATTGCCCTATTTGAGATTTTTAATGCTTGAACATGTTTTGGTTTGTACATGACAAGATTATGGAGAGATTAACGTTCTCCCGCGAGATTTGCCCTGAATTTCATGATTTTGACTAAATAACAAGAGTTTATTCATTAAAATTTATATGAGAGACACGTGGCAACAAACTAAAGTTGGTAACAAGTGTATGGCAAGTGTAGAATTAAAAACCTATATAGCAAGCGTAGCTTCCTAACCTTCTAAACTATTTTGCACATAGATTTATTGTATGAAATGTCAATAAACAAATGTTTGTTGTAAATATTAGTAATAGAAGAATCTAATTATTAGGAATAACCACTACAAAATATAAATAATTAAAAAATACATGGTATAGTGAAAATTATTTTCTTATCAATATTCCTTTGTAGAGTTGCCCAAGCTTTTAATAGCTTGTTCATCTCTGAATAACCTATACAGATAATAAATAAAACCATCACTTGAGACATCCTATAAAACATTGTCCTTAAGAATTTATTTCGTTGGTGCAGTATTCCTCAAGATTTAGCATGTGTATCCAAATGTTCGGGATATCAAGAAATGTGTTTTTTACCGTGTTTAACCTAATAAAAGAAGATAGAGAAAAATTGAATATTACATATAGAAATAGATATGGGGTGATTTTGTCCTAACGTGCTCTATCTCATTCATGCCCAAAGCTGAAGTTGAAAGGGAAATATATAGACTCCAAGGAACGTGGACATCGTGTGAGCTTATGGTGTTAAATAAATCTAGAATCAAGGGGTATTATTCGCCACAATTGTAACCCAAAAACACTGGATATAAACATGTAGAATTTTTAGGAACAAAGCATAAAACAGTTTAAAGAATAAAGGACTATCTCAAAACTCATTTGACTTGGTCAAGTGAAACATAAAGAGACGTAAATCATAAATAAATTTGTTCGACAACAACAACACAACAATGTTAGAAGTAAACTAGTTATATGAAGGAAGACGAATTAGTTAACGATTAAAATATACTATTACAACTAAGGAACTTTTTGAATTATATTTATTTATATATTTTTCATTGTACATATATAATCACACGTGCGTCGCACGAGTAAATATGCTAGATATTCATAAAATTCCTCCTTTCTATCAACAATTTTGTCCCGATTATGACATATAAAATACTCATATTTATATAAGAAATTAAGTGATAAAGAGTATCTAGAATGATCGAGGAAGATGGATTCATAGCCATGTTGTTCCTAAGATTCACAACCAAAAGAGAGAAATGATGGAGAGAGATATGCCTATTCCACACTGACAGTCTAACATGTTCACAGTCTTAATGGGGGCAATAGACACCTGTTTAGTGGATAGTATTAGGGGCCCTCTCTGCTTGTGTACACAAAAGCATCCATAACTTGATTTTTTATATAAGAATATCTAAAAATATCCATAATAATACACACTAATGAACAATAATTAATAACAATAGGTCTAATAACAATAGTAACTATTTTCACCTAAGAAAAAAATAATAATCACAAAATAATTGAACTTAAACCATATGTTATAATTACTTTGACATTCAATTAATATGAGTTATCATAAGATGTGACATTAACTTATGCTTATGGGTGGAAATAGGTCAGACCGTCCATCGAGATCCTTTGACTTAACTCGTTTAAGGCCTAGTTTAATCTAGCTTATTTAATAAATAAGTTAGACCAAAATTGATAAAAAAAGTCTTTTTAGTTAAATAGATAAGGCCATAGGTAATAAAAAGGCCTATTAAGCCCAACAAGTCGATCTATTTATAAAATATATCTTTTCATATTATTAAATTTAAAAAAAATTCTATCATATTCTTATAATATAACCCAATCATATTTAAAATATTATTGCTTCTCATCTCACTCACTTGCTCAGAAACAAAGTCATACATTCTTTTTAATTATTCATCTCTTTGTCTCAAATCTAGGCACTCAGCGCTTCATTTTTGTGTGTGCATATAATACTTATTAATCTCCTTTCTCTTGTTATATCACTTCAATATGTGGAGTAATATTTTTTCTGAGTTACTGGTATAATTCATCTTCTTGTATGCTTCTTTTGATTGTGTTAAACTTAAATGGATGAAAAAAATATTTTTTTTTCTGTATTTCTTATTAATGACATAATTAGATACACTATATGTATAGCTTCAAAGAAAAACAACATCTAAGTTTTTTTTTTTTAATTTCAAGTAGGCATGTAAATAGATTTCGAGCTAGGCCAGACTTTTAAAAAGGCTAGACTGAGCCTTAAAAAATGCCTATGACGAGTAATAGGCCTAGGTGCAGGCTGAATAATTTAGAAACAAGTCATGCTTATTTAAGCTAAGGCTTAGTCTGGCATGATCCGACGCATTTCCATCCCTACTTATGCTTGTCCACGCAAACTTTCCAACATAATAAACTTTGAAAATGCCCAACTTGTTAGATTACAACCCTTACCTATACCAGTGCACTTATGGAGAGAGGTTTGAATGGACTCCATCACAGGACTTCCCCCATTAAATGTATATACTTTGATTATGGTGGTGATTGATAGTTATCAAAGTGTGCACATTTTGTGCCACTAATAACAGACTACACCGACAAGGTAAAAGTTGATTCCTTGATCTCTAACATCATCTAAATACATGAAATCCCAAAACTTGTTATTTCTTATCAAGACAAGGTTTTTATCAATCATTTTCAATAGCACTTATTCAAATTACAACTACATTGGTTAAGGGTTCATCTTACCATTGATAGTCAACATGAGGTTCTCAGCAAAACACTAGAGATGTACACCTATGATGTTTATGCTTCTAGAACCCCAAATAGTAGCTGAAATTGTTACAATAGCCCTAATATTGGTACAATACCTTTTACCATATTAGCATTATGGTGTCACCATTTAAGGCAATATTTGACAAGGAATCCCCAATAATCACAATAAGGTATGATGAGTTCAGCACCCAAGATGGGCAATCGATTCAGGAATTGTCACATCAAAGTGATAAAACTCTTTCTGAATTGAAATCTAATATGTAGAAGGCTGATCAATATATGAAAAAGTAGTATGATAGGAGTAGAAGTAGAATGGAGTTTGAGGTGGGTTATGCTGTTTTAGTGAAACTTCAACCTTACAAGCAACACTCCTTGGTACTAAAAAAGAATCAAAATATTGACTCAAGGTTTATTGGGTCCTTAAAGATCAAAGAGAAGCTTGCAAATTGGAGCTACCATCACTTCGCAAGGATTCAGTCAGTTTTTCATATTTCCCTTTTGAAATTACTTAGAGGAGAATGAATGTTCCACCCCATACTTTCCATTACCACTGTCTAATTCGGAGATGGGGCTTGAGTTAATGCCTACAACAGTTATTGAAGCTAGAACCATTATGCAAGGACAAAAACAAGTGATACAGTGGCATAAAATACCAGATGTTAGCTCATCATTGTAGAACAAAACACAATTCAATGCCAATTTTTCTTCTATTTTCAACCTTGAGGACAGGGTTATTTAAAAAGAGGATGACATTGTAACATGCAACACTAGCTGGACCATGACAATTAGAGAGTTAGTTTGAATTCTAAGCCATGTCTCAGATGATGTGGAATAATGCTGAGAAAAGTAAGAAGAAAAGTGGCCAAGTGAGAGTAACAAATACGTACGAGGTTGCAAGACAAGGTGTGACACGATCATTGTAGTACCTTATGATGTTTAGGTACTACTTTTGGATGAGGTGGAATCAATTACTCGAAATAGATTCCATTCCATTGCTTATCTTATCTAGTAGTAACCCTGTGAATCCAGCGTTGTGGATTGGCAAAAGGGCATTTTACTTGGTAGGTGTTCATCAGGGTTTTATAGTGGCTCTGCTAGGGCTCTCCTCTCGCCTTCTTAAAACGCGACAGATATATATGGTGCGGTGTCACTAATCCCCTTTTGTCAAGCCAAACTAGGGTGGTCAAAATGGGCCGGTTCATTTACCCTGTTAAATGGACGGACTTTACATGCAAAAAATAAGTCCGCGAAAATTTGAAAAAAAATTTGGCCCGGCCCCCGGACCGGCCTATTTACCCGTGAATTTTTTTTAATTTTTTAAATAATTTTTTTTAATTTTTTAATTTTTTTGATTTTTTTTATATTTTTAAATTTTTTTGAATTTTTTATATATATATATTTTTAAAAATAAACGGACTAATGGATGACCTGTTTAGGTCCGCGAATCGACCATAAACGAGCCGGACCTTTAAAATATCCATATTTTGGCCTGACCTTTTTAAGCCAACGGGCCTAAGCGGGTGGACCATAAACGGGCCAGCCCACCCGTTTTGACAGCCCTAAGCCAAACAATCAGAAACCAAGACTGGGCCCGCAATCACAAAGCAGCATCTATGGAGCACTACGAAACCAAGTAGTGACACTTGGGATATCCCTGTTGCTTTTGTGCTTTTATCCCCCCCCCCGGGATTGTATTTGTTTATTTTGAAATAAATAACTTATTGTCTCTATAAAAAAAACTTACTTATGGAACCAGCTCGTAGTGATTGATTGTCCATGGGATTTAAATTTCAAATCTAGTGGCCCAATTTCATCGATTCGGAAATAAATTTTATATATTATATCGTAATTGCATCGTATTGTATATATTTATTTATTACATATTGTATTTGCATATAGCAAAAACTATATGTTAAAGAAAGTCTTATAAATAAATGGTAACATTCTCAAGAAACCACACGGTAACGGTAACGGTAACGATAACTTGTAAAAATAGTTAATCAACTTTGGGCTTTGGATCACTTGTTTGATTCGAAATAGAATTAGTTTTAATTTTTTTTGATGAATTAGTAAATAGAATTAGTATTTGAATAATATAATATTGATTTATACATGTATATATTAAATGAGGAGAAGGGAGTGAGCGTGACTTATACGTATTGTATCCGTGATTTTGCAATCTTATAAGGGCACTTACCCAATAGCGTGTAAAAAAGAAAAAGGTGAAAAGAAGGGTTTGGAGGGGTGGGGGAATTTAGATATTTATTTCAATTGGAGCAAAAAGAGAAAAAAGGAAAATGGGTATGGAGAATATCATGACGACAACGGAGGGTGGTGGAGCTTCACTACCTTCCCCATCATGCGGAGACGCGAAGCAGCGCACGGTAACGTACTTCTACGAACCCACCATCGGCGATTACTACTACGGCCAGGGTCACCCCATGAAGCCCCACAGGATCCGCATGGCCCACAGCCTCGTCGTCCACTACGGCCTCCACCGCCGTATGCACGTCGCCCGCCCCTTCCCCGCAGCGCCCCAAGACGTCCGCCGCTTCCACGCCGACGACTACGTCGACTTCCTCTCCACCGTCTCCCCCGACGTCGCCGCCCACGCCGACGCCTCCCACTCTGCCTACCGCACCCTCAGGCGCTTCAACGTCGGCGAGGACTGCCCCGTCTTTGAGGGACTCTTCGACTTCTGCGGCGCCTCCGCCGGGGGATCCATCGGCGCCGCCGTTTCGCTCAACCGCGGCGACTCCGACATCGCCATTAACTGGGCCGGCGGGCTCCACCACGCTAAGAAGGCCGAGGCCTCGGGGTTCTGCTACGTCAACGACATTGTCCTCGGAATCCTTGAGCTCCTCAAGTCTCACAGGGTATTCTATGCAATCTCTTTTTGTCCTCTTTATCGATTCGCTCTGAATTTTGCTTAATTTTCTTATGTGTGTTGTTCGTTGTGATGTAGTTATGTTTCTAGATAGCCTATGCTTTTTTATTTATTTTTATGTTTTTAATTTTCGACTTGAAGAGTCAGTTAGGTAAAGTGCTCATGAACTGTAATTCCATGTACCGAACTTAAGTTTGTTTTGTTGTTGTATTCCACTTTTACTGCAATCAACTGCATTTGAGTGTACTGCGCTTTTTATGATCTACCGCAGTTGTGTTCCAATAACATGTTCCGGTCTCATTTTTGTAAAGATTGAAACATGTCTTTTCTTGTTGTACTTTGTGCAGTGTTATCAATAGCGGATAGCAAAAAACCCGCTATGGATACCGCTATAGTGCCGCTATTGCTGTTATAGCATCACTATAACTACTATTAATAACATAGCGGTGTGCTCCATTTCTGCTACGCTATAGTGCCGCTATAGCCGCTTTTTAATAACACTGACTTTGTGACTCTTGAGTGCTAAGGGATGTTTGGCATTGTGGTAAAACTCTATTACTTACCTTTTGTAACGATGAATGACAAACTCATCTATGTCTTGCTTTGTTCTGTTTTGACATCACTTTCGTTCCCTGTTATGTTTTCTAGCTTGTATTTAGGGTGGTCTTCTCATTTAGTGTCCGTGTTGGTGCACCAAATTGCAATGGCTGCCCTAATAGGCTACCAATTTGCACTTTGTCATTGTCATGATTTTATTTTAATCATTTAATGATTGGTTTTGACATTTTCCTTGGATAAAAGAATTTCATTGTGAAGACAAGATAATTACAAAAAGATAGCAGGATAAGAGATCTTCTTTACAAGAACGAATCAAGAAAGCTAACAATGATGTAGGTTTTTCCAATCTCTCAACATATTTGAGAGTGAAAATCCTCTGAAAATAGTTGAAGTCTCAATAGTAAATAGAGTTCTACACATTGTTAAACTTCCGGATAGGAGCATCATGTAAGGCAGATATGCAGTAAAGAGCTTAAAAGAGGAATTGCCTACCCAATGATCCTTCCAAAAGTTAAAACGAGAGCCTTTGCTCACCTTAAAGGAAAGCAAAGGATGAAAGCTAATATAACCTTGGGATATAAATTTCCAAGGGCTAGAGGGAGAAGCATGGGCTTGTCCAAGCCATACTTATTGCGGATAACCTCATGCCAAAGAGAATGAGTCTCTAATTTAATGATTGGTTGATTGATGCATATGCCAACCATTCAAACAAAATGGAATTGAATAAATCCTGTTCTATTCTTAACACAGCCAGACAGTGGAGTGGAATTTGTGCAACCATTCCATTACCATTCCCATTTATATTGATCCCACAAAGAATCAGTTCTGTGCTCAACGAACAAGAGTCTGATGACCTAGTTCATTGGATACTATAGTTTCATGCCTGGTATGTGTATGATTTGACTAATGACTTGGATTACTTGTGGTTTTTTTTTTTTTTGGTCTTTTGTTTTTTCTTTATCTTTTGGTTTCAAATTCTTCAAAAAGTATACATTTTCTCATACAAGAAAATATGGAAGTTTTGTTTCTTTTTATACAAAATGGTGTTTGTGTTGCTCGTAATATCACTACTTATTTTGTTAATTTTATCATAACTAGTTTCTCCCTTTCCTGAATATACTGTTTACCCTGTCTGTTCCATGTTACTGGCCAGCGTGTGTTGTATGTTGACATTGACGTTCACCATGGAGATGGTGTTGAGGAGGCATTTTACACTACTGATAGGGTGATGACAGTGTCTTTTCATAAGTTTGGGGATTTTTTCCCGGGCACTGGGCACATCAAAGACACTGGGTTTGGCAATGGAAAGGATTATTCTATAAATGTCCCATTAAATGATGGAATGGATGATGAGAATTTCCGTAGACTGTTTCGTCCCATCATGCAAAAAGTCATGGAGGTTTATCAACCTGATGCAGTTGTTCTTCAATGCGGAGCAGATTCGTTGGCTGGTGACAGGTTGGGTTGCTTCAACTTGTCAGTGAAGGGTCATGCAGATTGTCTTCGTTTCCTTAGATCGTTCAATGTTCCTCTAATGATCTTGGGTGGGGGAGGATATACGATTCGGAATGTTGCTCGTTGTTGGTGTTATGAGGTGTCTTTCTTTCTCTACTTGGTCAGAGGATTATTATGAATACTGCTTTTTGGTGATGGTCCAGAGTTTTATTGATTACTATTTTGTTCTTTATTTGTTTTAGACAGCTGTGGCAGTAGGAGTGGAGCCTGATAATAAGTTGCCTTTCACTGAATACTATGAGTATTTTGGCCCAGACTATACTCTTCATTATGAGCCAGACAGCGGCATGGAGAACCTAAACACAGCCAAGGATATGGAAAAAATTAGGTGAATTTCTGATTTTAATTTTTTAATCATAATTATAGAAAAGATAATGTATATACATGAAACTTTGCTGAATTTTTTGGATAGTTGTATATACATGAACAAGCCATAGTTTTCACCTAGAATGTGGCCCTTTCCATTGTTTTAATGAGAGGGATTTCTGTTCTTGCTCAAGTTTTCATGTGTTACTTTCACTTCTATGGATAATTGCTTGGATTTGCATGGTGCAAACAATGATTTAAAAATGGATTGTTTTTATTGGTTGGCCAGGAACATGATACTAGAACAGCTTTCCAGACTTCCCCATGCACCCAGTGCTCCTTTTCAAACAACACCATCAACCATAGAAGTTCCAGAAGAGGTTGGTACTTCATAAACTAGATGCAGATATTGGCCTCCTGCAGTTTTTTTGTTTGTTTGATTTTACTTAGTAACTGGATACAGGAAGAGGAGGATATGGAAGTAAGACCAAATCGTCGTCTATGGAATGGTGAAGATTTCGATTCTGATCCTGATGAAGATGAGAAGGATAGTCCAAAGTTTTCAAACTTAGCTGCCCGTATGAGGTAAGGATTTGTTTTAATGCTGATTGCAAATGCATTTGGCTTATCAGACCTTTTGGGGATGCTGTATTGGTTTGTTCCTGAGATTCTTAGCTCCCCCCATGTAGCCTGGCAAACACACAAGTGTGAGTCTTAATGGAAGTTTTGTCTACATGGTCCATGTAGCCCGTGTCACTTAGTGGGATAAGATTTAGTTGTTCTATGCTTTGCAATCTCCAACAAGTCAAGGTGCTATGCTCTTATGCACCTTTTTCCTTTCCGGAGGCAACTAATGTACCAATGGTTTACATGGTACGTCATAACTCAATGAAAGATTGAGTCGCCCGATGAGCTCGGGGGTTAATTTAGTAGTTAGGTCAGTCCTCTGTTGGCCAAGGTCCCAAGGCCATGGGTGTAGTTATAGTTTTACTGATACTGAGACAATGGTGGATGTTTGACCTTGAACAGTTAATTGTGTAAAATTTCAAGTCCGTCTATATCTTATGGATACTCACTGTTTTATTTTAGGTTTTTTTTTCAAAAAAAATCTCAACTGCTTTATTTTAGGGTTAAACTGCTCTTTGCTACCTTATTTATTGGTCCAGTTGCAATTTCCTCCCCAATTTATGTAAAATTAAGTATATTTCACCCTTATTGAACATTTCTACTTGAATTTTTCTTTTATATTAAAATAAAATAAAATATAACAATTGTTAACATAGATGGCCAAAACTCAAGAAGTATCCATTTGTCTTCTTTTTTTTCCTCCTCTCTATGTTGCTACACTACTGTTCTAGAGCTTTCTACAACTTTTAGTGCTTGTTATAATCTTAACTTAGCCTCTTATGACAGATATCTTAGAGTTTGATCTTATTATATTTTGATTCATTGGTCTAATGTTTAGGGTGTGTTTGTGAGTTTTGTTTTGGAGGGGTAGGAAAGGAAAGGTTTTAGGAGGCTTAATCATAGTTTTGACATGTCAAAATCATAACTAAGCCCCCAAAACCTTTCTTTTCCTTTCCTTTCCCTCCTAAACAAAACTCACAAACACGCCCTTAAGCTTTTTAAACCTCTTTACCCTTTTCAATCTACGTTATCCTAGAAGATGCTCTGGTTTGCATTTTGATATAAACAAGTTTTTCTTTGGCATGTCAGTCAGTTGTCAGCTTCCTGTTGACCGGTACTTCCCTCGTCCAAATTTGTTATCAATAGAGAGAAAAAGCAAAGTGCATTTAGCCCTTGATTTTAAGTTAATTGTTTTTTGAGATGGAGAAAATTTTTATTCAGTGAATCATTTGATTGTACTGCAAATGAATTTGATCACCCTCTATGCCACAGGCGTGTTGCAGATGAGATGGAAGATGAGCAAGAAGGGCATCCGTCACCTTAATAGTGATAGAACAGAGCAAGCTGTAGATTATCATGTTAGTGGGAAGCTACATTGAGTTATATCATATATTTTCTTTTTCTTTTTTTTTATAGATGTGTACATTCAAGAGTTCAAATCTTTTGATGTAAAAATCTGGATGCAGTGTAGCCAAATGGTGGCCTTTTGGATGGTGCAATGGTGGTAGGTTTTTAGAAAATCACCGAAAAATATCATGACATGTCAGGTTTGGTGCTTTGACAGGCAGCTGTGTGAACTAGTTGAGGGTGAGGGGAATTTCCTCATCTATAACTTTTGCATTTACGGGTATTAAATTTTAAAGGGTATTTTGTGGTTCCTACTTGTGAAAAGGAATTAAGGCTACTCATTGGGATGGCAAACATGCCCAAATCAATTAAGGTTAGATTTTATTGTCCATTCTACATTAGGTGTTACCCTAGCTGTTTTTTCAAATGAATTATTTCTCAACCTTTTTTTTAATATGTCCACTCATCTAATGCAAACATTATCACCTCGTTAACGTTGAGCTCACTTTTTAATTGGTGTTTTACTATTCAACATTTAGTCTCATGCAATATTGTTGATCTTACAATTTTCACATAAAATTTTCTCTTTAGCTTGAGTCACAAATAAAATCTGTAAAATCCATCAATTTCTTCCCCCACAGTTTTGATTAGATCATAGGGTTAATATCTCCATTTGTTTTCCACTCATTTTGGATGATTGATCGTAGATATTTAAACTGTAAGTTGTGATATGTGATGTGATATCATTCTTAATTTCCAACTCTAAGCTAGAGTTTATGCGTCTCTTCTTAAACTTAAATTTCATATCATTTGTATTGAGGAAAATCATTTAGGGCTTGACAATTAATTTATACCATTTGTTTGACAGTAGCAATAACAAGAAAAATTGGAATCCGACTCTCTTTCTCCATTTTCTCAGGTCTATACTTGTTTTTCGTTGGCTATTTGTGTTCTCGGGCAAATTTGAGTAGAATTTTGTCCTGGCAAATAATATCATTGTTGTCTTAAACTATAAAAATAATGTGTTTACAAAGCTTGTCTGGGTATCTTTAGCATAAAAAAAATAAAAATAAAAGGATAAAAAAAACACCTTTGATTTTCCATTTATATCTTGAGTTAATTCTCTCATTGGATCCTTTTAATATGCAAAAAGCATGTATCGACACACTGAACTTGTATATGTTCAATATGCACGTTCAAAATCAGAGTAAAAGTACTCATGGGTGATATTGGTGGAATTAATATAGGAAAATCTTTTCTTATCGCACTGTGTTATCACCCTAGGGGACTTCAGACATATTTTTTATTACTCAAATGTAGGTAATTCAATTTCTTTTCTTATTCCAATCATTCCATAAAATATTCTTTGACACCTCTAGCTAGGGTATCTCAACAGGCATCAAAAGAAGTGCCAAAAATAGTAAAGTCAACCATAAATACCTTCATATATTTCTCCAACAACTTAGAGAAAATGTTCATCATGCATCACTAGAATGTAGTTCTGTGTTGAAGGGACATGTGAAGATTGTTTTCTCTTGATCCTAGGGGGCTGTGTGAATATGGAAATACCCTGTGTAGCCATCCAAAAAATAGTAGTGGGACTTCCTTGCCAATCTTTCCAGCATCTGATTAATGAATGGCAGGGGATAGTGATCATTTTGGATGGCATCATTGAGGCATTTGTAATCAGAAGAAATGCACTAACTGTTTTGCACCCTAATCGGAATCATCTCACCTTTTTCACTCTTCACCATAATGACTCCTAATTTCTTGGGAACCGCCTGCATCGGGCTCACCCACTCATTGTCAGAAACAAGATAAGTGATCCTTGGTTTCATTAGCTGGGTCACTTCTTTTTAACCACATCCAAGATGAGTGAGTTGAGCCGCCTTTGGGTCTGTCTGACTGGCTTAGCTCCCTCTTCAAAAAATGTTGTGTGTGTATAGGTGGAGGTGCTAATCCTTATGATATCCTCGAGTGTCTAGCCAATGGCCTTGTTATGCTTTTGTAGCACGACCACCAAGCTCTCCTCCGCTGAGGTGAGAGGCCACTGGCTATAATCATAGGTAAAATGTTTCCTTCCCCTAGGAATGTGTATTTGAGGTGATTGGGGAGGGGCTTCAACTCTAGTTCTGTTGCTTTTTCTGGACCTATGCCTACAAGCCTACATCTAAAACAACAAATTCATTATATTCCATGGGTGAAGAAATCAAATTATTAGCATTTTTAAACACATCCTCCTACACAGACATAAATTTAACCACAGGCCTTACACAAACTAGTGACACTATCACAATAAGGGCATTCATATGTCACTTCTAACATCTCATATATCTAATCAATTAAACTATTACCTACATCCACTAATAATGAATCAATGACATCGATACTAAAAATAAAGTGCTCTTCAGAAGGAAAATGCATGGCATCTAGCAAACAAAATTATATATGGATAACTGTTGAAAGCTTTTCTTCTCTCTATTTGTTTTTTCTATCTATTGTTTTGCTTTCATCCTCAAAAGGCAATTGCAACACAGTGGGAGGGTTGTCGTCCTCTAGGAGTTGTGATATAAAGCCGTTCTTGAGTTTGTTAATTAAGCAAGATGGTTGGTTGGTTTGTAAATTGAACAAATAAATTAAAACAAACGATAAAATGAGAGTGAATGAAAAGCAGATGGGGAAGCTTGCTGGAAATTTATTCGTACTACAATTTTCATATATCCATTAACTCAATGCATATGAACTATCAAATCCTTGATTCCTCGCCACCAGTTCTTATCCTACTCATCTCTTTCAAGCGTGAGAAGATCATTCGGTTCCCGTTGTTATTTGTCGATGTCTCGCACAATTAACAAAGCAAACCGATATAGCTTCAGGTGTTAAAACGGCTAATAAACCTAACTCTATGTCTACCCATTAGGAATATTAGAGAATTGATCGAGATCCAACTCAATGAGATGTCGTTCTCGCACACCAAATCAAATCTTAAATCAAGTTATAGTTGATCAAGCTAAAACAAGCATTAAGTGTAAGATCAAATCATGCAAATCATAGAAATCAATAGCTTCTTATATAAAAGAGTTAAGATGGATACGATCAAACCATAATACTCATCAAATCCCAACAATAAGAGGATTAGCTATCCATAACCATGGAAGCCTTTCATTTTACAAGAAGAAGTCAAAGGCGCAAGGTGATGGACGCTCACCATGGCACGTTCTCATGCCGCCATGGTGAGTGTCACCGTGCTCCTTAGACTACTCTTGGCTCCTTCTCTGTTCTTCTCTTTGGTTCTCTTCTGTTTTGAGTTGATTCTCCCAATCCCCACTTTCTGAATGAGTTTGTGCTCTTTTATAGAGAAACTGAAACACAGGTCGTTGAGCGAGTCCACTGAACGGGCTTGCTTGGTTTGGGTTTTCTTCACCTTGAAGTTACTTCGTCCTTAAGCAAGCTCACTTCGAATCAGAGGTCGCTCAATGGCCATTAGAGGGCACTAAGTGGCCAGAAACCTCATTTGTCCTTCTATTCTTCTTGCCTTGCATTTTCTTTGATCCCTGCCTTTTATTTGTGTGAGAAATTGATAAGAAATGCATTATTTTACACATATGTGTATTTATTCTCTTGAACTATAATAAATTTATACAAAAATGGGGAATTTGGCTAGTAAATTCATATTAAACACGCCATACAAGTGTCATTCTAGCAGATGAAAATACTAAAATATGACACTTACCAGTAACCTTGCACTCCATAGATAAGGTACTGTCATGAACATCGATCTTGGCCCTAGCAGTTTTCAGGAATGGGCAGCCTAAGATCAATTTTTTATGGTTTGCATCGTTGTCATTTTCCATTTCAAGCATGTAAAAATCTGTAGGGAATATTAAATCATTTACCTTAACCAGGACATCTCCAAGATGTCTTCAGGCTTGGTGGTATGTTAGCAAGCTTGATGATAAACACTATTGGCTTGAGACTCCCATTGTGCAAGGACCTGTAGATGGATTTGGGCATGGCATTTACGGCTGCTCCAAGAACGACCATGGCTTGTGTGAACAGTTTCTACCCTATGACACATGGGACAAACAATGTGCCTAGGTTTAGTGGCAAAGGGTTAGATTTGATGATAGAGGACAAATTCTCTCCCATTCTGATCTGCTCGATATCCTTGAGTTTCCTCTTGTTGGTGCACAAGTCCTTTAAGAACTTGGCATACTTAGGGATTTTCTTGATCATATCCAAAAAGGTATATTGACCTCCACCTTTCTAAATGCATCAAAGAGCTCCTTCTCCAACTCAAATGCAGTTGCCTTTTGGGGTTTAGGGCCTCTATGAGGGAAAGGAAGTGAGATGGACTTTTCTTTCCCCTTTTCTAGCTACTGCGAACTCTTTGGACATCGTTGCAATTATGATGATTGTTGTAGTGATGTGTTGTTCCTTCATTCATCCCTTGGTGGCATGATATTGGGATCTTCTAATTTTTCATCTTCATCCTCCTTGAACATTGGGGATACTTATGCTTTTGGTAGGACATGCCGGACCTCGAGGAAATGACACTTACATTTGTCTTGGGGTTGGACACAATCTAATATGGGAGGTAGGAAGAGCTTGTTGATTCTTTAGTTGATTCCTAGTCTTTTGCATATCTGCATCATGATTCCTCTAGTTATCTTGCATCATCCTCATTATCTCCTACATAAGTGAGGCGGTGTCAGGAACTGGAGGTGCTTGCAAAAGTGTAACTTGGGGAGATGTAGGGAGCTGTTGAACTGGTGTGGCTACCTCTAAGGAGACCTTTGTTGGGGGCATATACTACTATTGTTGCAGTTGTTGCTTCTGATGAACCTGTGGTTGGGGATTGGGCACATTGGAGTTGTTACTCCAACTGAAAGCTGGGTTATCCTTCCAACCAGGGTTATAGTGTTGTTATATGGATTGTACCCTGATTGGTTGGATTGATAATTGGGCTTTCTTAGGAACATGGAAGAAACTGTGGATGATTCTTCACGGAGGTTAGGGCACTTCTTAGGTGGATGAGATTCTCCAAGACAAAGGGAGCACTCAAGGTTGGCAATTGTGGTTGGGGATTTTTGTCCCATGGCCATTGCTCCCACTAGTTCAGCTAGCTTGTCCATGTTCTGACCCAAAGCTACCATCTCACTTGATCTTGGTTCACTTGTTACCTTAAACACTCTTCTGGGGGGCTTGTTGGCTCTGGTCTCATACTGAGTGTTTTTCACCATTTCATTGATGATTTCTCGTGCCTTTTCCAACGTCTAGTGATTCTTCAGCTACCTACTAGCGGTAAAGTCAATCCACTTTCCCTTCACATAATTGAGCCCTTCATAGAAGTGGTTAATGAGCTATAGTTCAGGGGGACACAGATCGTACAGTCCCTTGAACTACTCCCAATACTCACTGAGGGACTCATTACCTTTCTGCTGGATACCAGAAATCTCCTTCTTGATAGCAGAGGCTCTACTGGTAGGGAAATACTTTTCGAGGAATAACTTCTTCATCCCAATCTAGATGTTAATAGCCTAGTGTGGATTGTTGAAGTACTAGTGATGGGCCTCGCCTTCCAAAGAGAAAGGAAAGGCCTTGAGTTTCACATTTTCTGGTGTGACGCCCTGGGGCCTCATAGTGTTGTAGGTCATGTGGAATTACTTCAAGTGACATTGTGGGTTCTCTGATTATATTCCATGGAACTTGGGAAAATGATGGAGGAAACCCAATTTTAATTCAAAGTTTATGGCTCCCTTAGAAAACACCACATTGTTTGGCTCATATGAGTAGTTAGGTGTGACCAACTACCTCATAGTCTGGTTTGGGTTATCCATTTTTCCTGCAACAGTAACAAACAAATCAAAAATCACAACAGGTTCTTCCTGCTGCCTCCTTTCTTGCTTGGTATGCCTTAACATCCTTTTGATCTCAGGATCAAAAGGAAGTAATGTTGTATTAGGTAAGGAAAAAGTATACACGGGAACCAAGATAAAATTTAAATCATAGAAATTAAAAAAATAGAAATAAAAAACAATTTATTTATTTATCATTTTATATATCTATTGACTGGTGTAGCGCTAAATCACCTCTGCAATGGTTATTAGAGAATATAACTAACACGAAAAATGAAATAAAATAAAATAACAAAAAAGAAAATTGGTTGAAATGCATACCTGACAACAACACCAAATTTGACACTGAGATTGTCGTGCCTACCTCTAGTCAAAGAGAATTAAAACTGAGTCAAAACTACAAAATAATGTAATATAGGCATAACTCAAGTTGTCTCACAAGGAAACAAATTAACCAATTATAAAACTAGGGTTTGTTTTGATATCAATTTGAATGAAATTAATAAAAATGATAAAGAAATCACCCACACATGGATTCTTGTAGACTATGTAACAACTCAAAAATAGTTATCGATACACAAGGGACTAGTCCCCTTATGAAAACCTTTTAAGGAACGATTTTAATAAAAACATGCCTTTAAAACTTTAAATACAAAAAACTAAATATATTTTTTGAATAAACATAAATAAACTCTTTACAATAAACATAAATAGCCCCTACTTTTAGCTTGTCAAATATTTCTTATTCAAAAATACGGGCCGTTTTGAAACTTTTCCTTCCATCTTTCTTACTAATTTACAAATTAAGAGTCAGTCGTATCGAACAGTTATACATAGATACGAGCAATAGAGTCTTCTCAGACTTATATGTTTCTATTTCCAGAGCTGGATCTCTAGGTCATTCCATAACATACATACTTATATACAATCATTCGGTCCAGCATACAGATACATAATTGAATAATAATATAGGTTACAACTACTACACGTAGTCGTCAATGGCCTGGCTAGACCGTGTGACATATTCCACTTCGCTAATTTTCCCCTGCTTGATTGGCATATGATCGCCTCTGCTGCTCTTCAACGACCTCTCGGCTTCGAGACTTCTTGCGCGAGTGGGGTCCTTGTCCTCATCATAGGGTAAGTCCCAGTCCTCACAGCGTGCCACTAGTTCCCTCCTGGATAATGAAGTAGGGGTGAGAACATTACATCCTCAGTGGGGTCCCTCGGGGAATACATGTTCGTTTCTCGCTTCAATTATAATCCCGCAGCTCAGGGTGTCTCTAGGTGATACAGTTAGACTAAATCCTTACTGGTTATTATCCATTCTAGTCCTGAGCAGCTTTATCTAAATTGTGATCGTAGGGAAAATCTAATCTTGTCTGACCTAATTATAAGTTCTCGTGCTTTCTAATCCTGACCGTAATGGCCTTGCGATNATATATATATATATATATATATATATATATATATATATATATCTTCACATACATACGGTGGTTAACACGTAGAACTTCATGCATGCCCGTTTTATGAACCTCTTACGCGTTGTAGCAGCATCCTTCTCGTTTTTTGTTACCCGTCATTTCTCCCATGTAGCCCGTGGGATCGTCATCCCCTTGCGGCTACAACCTACCGTTGAACCGGTGTCGCGCCGAGTATATCACCCTAGGGGATACTTTAGCCATCGGCTAACAATGGGACTCCACAACTCGGGGAGACACTTACTCATCACTCTCTGGTCCATTGCTTGGGGACAAGTACTCATTCTTTCTCATTCTTTTTCTTGCTCTCTCTCGTTCGTACTCTCTGTCTTTCTTTTCTTTCCCTTACCTCGCTCGCGTACCAGGTCGATGCCGGCGCTCAGGTCTAGGCCTACGTCTCATTTTAAAACCAGTCCATCTTGCTAGACTGGCCGAGGGCTTGTCATGCTTGACGTGCCAAGAAATAGGGACTCCTTAATGCATAACTAGGCTACCCTTTCAAAGTACTCCAGATCCCATGTGGCCAGAACCTTCTTTTTTTATTCCTAGGATTCAATTATGATCCTTTAAGCATTAGGTTATACTTCTAGTTATCTACAGTCGTCCTAAGCCGTAACGACGACTGAATCCTCATAATGCATGTCAACCCACATACAATACATTTCCCAGGTACATGCTAATATACATACAATTACATTTCTCTATAATTTTTCGAGGTTTCTTTATGGTTGGAACAGCTAGGAAAACTAAAATCTCCAATTCTTTAGTGGTCATTCGAATGACCAATTATTGTCATTCGAATGTCCTCTGAATTTTGCTCACGGTTTGGTAAAATTGAGTCATTCAAATGATCAGGGCTTGGTCATTCGAATGACTTAGCCTTTTTCACTCGTGGATGGGTAAAATCCATGATTATTTGAATGACTAAACTTAGTCATCGAATGATCATGCATAAAACTCATTCACAACGTGGTTTTGCTCACGATTTCTCTTTGAAAATCATTTATTTACTTGCCATAGGTTCCAATCAATACAGTTATATTTTCCTAACGTTAAAACTACAAAAAATCACTAACACATCATTATCAGTATATTTTTCACATAACATTTCTTATTTTTCCTACTAAAAAATACGCACATACAATAACACAAAAAACCCACATAGACAGTGGTAGTCGGACTACCCACCTCAAAATCAAATTCAAAAATGGTAGAAGTGATGCGGAAATATCCCTAAGCACGTTAGGGTGGTCCCCGCTAGTTTTTTGGCGTCCGGCAGCATAATAGCAGTGTGCAATCGGAACAACAAAGAAAGGAAAATGAAGCAGTGACCTTCGGAGGACTCGTATATATATAGGCAGCACCACCGACTCACTGTGATGCTTTTTATTTATTAANTCCTTGTCACCGAAGGCAGGGGATAAGTTTCCTAAAGTCCGATATTAATTTTGATCATGTCTGATTGCATTTGGTCGTTAATCGTTTGTGTGTGGACGTCCTAAAAATATTTTTGATATACCGTCGCGATCTACTAATTTTCCTTATTAGTAGTTTGACTCCGGTTGAGGTATTCTTGGATTTATTTTCTTATTAGCGTATTTTACGGACACATTAGGTATCCGAACAAATTCCCGACTGGTCCAAAAATCGCCCTAAGTCTCGGGAAAATTCGTGAAATTGGGAAACCCAAACTCTAACTGTAGTTTTTAAGGGTTTAGAGATAATAACTTAACTTTCTCACTTTCTTGATCGACGTAGATTTATTTATTACGTGAAATCTCCATACGGGAAAAAATTGGGATGTTACACTAGTAAAGGAATCGCATCCTATGTAATCTTCTGGAAATTCTCCTTGCACCAGCCATGAATAGGTAGACCAAGGCCTTTAATCCATGCTTTCCTTGTTTGGATTCATTCTTCCAGTATCCAACTTCTAATCTCCTCAAAAATATATCAAAATAACTCCTTATTTTCATTTAGGGCTGCTTTTAGCTCTATCTCATTCGTAAATGTAACAAGCACCTTATATCTATTAATCACCCTTATACTTTCTACAAATATCTAATTTTTAGCCAACAATTTGACTAAGGATTCTGGTTCAAGAGATTTCCTGCTTTGTCCCACCAAGCTCCCCTTCCTCATTGTTAGAAGAGAATTTTTTGAACCAACTTCTTGTCATGTCCTTCGTTATATTATCAACAAGCATAGTTCTTTTGTCGTTGACTAGAGTTTGATTCTTGTTGAAAGCTTAATTGCACTTTCTAGTTTGCTTTTCCCTCTACTGTTTAGCTTTCAAATCCTCGAGGGATTCAATTGCAGTACAGTGGAAGGGTTGTCGTTCTCTGGGACCGATGCTTTTAAAAAAAAATTGTTCTTTGAGTTGTAAATAATTTAAGCAATAAAAGATGGTTAGTTTGTTTGAGAGATTAACAAAGAAATTAATTAAAAGTGTAAAGTGTAAATTAAATTGAGCTTGGATAGTAAAGAAAGATGTTGGAATTCAATTTGTAATACTACTTCCCTGCAACCAATAACTTATTAGATATGATCTATGAATTCTTGATTTTATCGCCACCAGTTCTTAACTTAATCACCTTTTTCAAGCATGTTAAGATCACTCGATTGTTCAATGTTACCTTGCTAATTTCTTGCGCAATTTAACAAAGTAAATTGATGTTAATTCGGATGTTAAAACGACTAATCCTTCATTCCAATTATGGCAGCTAAGAATTAGATGAATTGGTCTAGATCAGACTTAATGATTGCAGCTTTCGATAGCAAGATTTAAACCTAATTTGGTTATAACTCAACGGTGTAGCTTTCACTCACACGATTAAGTCTCAAATCAAGATTCAATAAGCTAAGCAAAAACTAGCAATAAGTACAAGATCAATCCATTAAAATCATAGAACAATCATAGATTCATACAACAAAAGTCAAGACAGATACATGTAGGTAATAGAACTCATCAAATTCCAATAAGAGGGAAGTTAGCTATCCATGGACATGGATAGTTTATAAGCTTACTAGAAATTTAGAGAGAGCAGCAGGTTGGTGAACACGGTGGTTTGTTTCCACACTTCCACCACGAACTACAACCCTTTGAAATTTCTTCAGCACTTCCTCTAAGGGTTTGTCTAGCTCCTAAAACCCTTCTTACCATGGTTATCAAACTCGAGAGTTTAAGTAAACTCATGGAGCCTCCGTAAACTCGGATCATAAACTCATACGAGTTTACCTATTATTAAAAAAATATTAAAAAAATATTTTAAAAAATTGTTATGCTACAAAAATATATTTAATAAAACTTGAAATTGATGAATACATTTACCTCCATAACAAAACACAAATAAAGATAAAATATATGAGTTCTAAGTTCAATTCATACATAATACATATAACATAATACATAGTATTGACTACTGAACCTCACAAGAAGCGAGTTTGTGACGATGATGTCTTCAATCTAGAACACTAAAGCACAAATAGCAATGCAGAGGTCACGCACCCTTGTGGGAAAGATCCCTGAGCAAAGGATGAAATACATACGATGGATTAGCGACGGAGCACAAGCAACGACAGAGCATGATTGTAGACGCAACTGTAAATGATAACTCTAAAATACTTAAATGGCCTAAATCTAAAAACTCATAGTTATGCAAAACAATATCAAACTTGTTTTGTTTCTAAAAAAAAAAAAAAAAAACTGCCTATGTGGTAAACTCGCGATTTTATCCGATTTTATACGATTTTACCCGATTTTACCCGAGTTTACCCGATTTTACCCAGAAACGAGTTTACATGCGATTTAGCTCGATTTTACTACCTAAACTCGTAAAATCGTACGATTTTACGAGTTAAAAAGCGATTTTGATAACTATGCTTCTTCCTATTCCTAACTCAAATATGGAGTGAATGCTGTAGAGAGAATGGATGGGGAGAGATGAAAAAGTGATTTTTAAGCTGCAGGTTGCCTTCCTATTTATAGGCAAAATTTGACCCCGCTTGGTCTGCTCAGCGGTGCGCTCAGCGAAGTTAGGTGGAGGCGGCTTGAACTTTCTGAGTCTTTCTTGGCGGTTGGCGGTGCTAACTTTCAATAGAGGCGGCGGCGCTTAGCGGGCCGCATAGCGGAGCGCTGAGCATGGCGCTGAGCGATGGCTTGATGAGCGCTGAGCGTTGCGCTCAACGATGGCTTCGTGGAAGCTGAGCGTGGCGCTCAGCGGTGCAGATGACTTATTTCTTGTTCTTGTTCTTCATGCTCCTTTTCGTTCCTTTTCTGTTTCATGAGAATTTGCCAAAGATTGTGTTAATTTATCCATAAATGTATCTATTTTTTAGATATTATTAAAATTGTATAAAAAATGGAGAATAGGTTTGTAAATTCATGTAAAACGAAGTGGATAAGTGTCAATTACAGTTCTAGAAATATCAAAATATGACACTTATCAATTCCTTTGCCCATTTTGATTCCCTAGTCACACTAACGCAATTAGTCTCACCCTTTGCCTTTGTTTTTCTCTCTCACAGACACTCATCTCTCTAAGATTTTTTGTTCTAATGTAACATTACTTTTCACATACTTTGCATTGGAATAGCTCTTACATAATGCGAGAAGTATTAACAATTTTTTTTATAGAAATCGGGAAAAAAATTATATGACTAATTATTTATTCATCCAAATATCAAAAAATATGTCATATCATTTTATTTTTAATTAGGTTTTGGAAAAAATAATGACTCTAATATTTTTATTAGTACAATAATTGAAAATTTGATGATTAAATTGACTAAAATGGCAAAAAAATCTTTCTTGTGTGAGGACCTTGGTGGATGCCCATGTTGGTGGTCTTTCTGCTCAAGTCAGAAACTGGCTCATCTACAGTTTACTACAAAAAGAACCTACCTTTTCCAAATTCGCTCACTTATCTGCTCCTCCAATAGAGATAAAGATAGAAGCATTATTAAATAAATCCCATAACCTTAATATGGACTCCTATACAATTATGCAATATTGAGAGAGCCTTCAGATTTTTCATATGAGAATAATCTATCATATGCCTTTTGGAATTAAGTTGGAACAATTCAAGCATATCTCTTACAATTATATTCGTTTCATGATTCTCTAACAATATCTATGCATAAGAAATTCCACACCCTTTAAAAACGACTGCTATTGAGAGCTTTGACAGGCATAATATATTTATTAATTATTACATATACGTTTGAAAAGGAAAATAAAAAGCATAATGTATACGATTCATCTAGATGAAAGGGAAAAAAGTTAGAACGAATGAAATTAATTAAATGAGAGGGCATCTCTTTGTCCCATAATCATAGGTTTTTGTTTAGAACAGAAGTAGTGGCAGCCATCATGACCATCATCATTGGAAATATTGTAGACGAACAACTTTTAGCATAAAATAATAATTAATGGCGAAAGCAGGATCACAAAGAAGTAGATAAAAATGGTGAATAAAAAAAAAAGATAAAGTAGATAAAAGCAAACGGTGGTCTTTGGACACACGAAACTTTTGCAGCTAGAACTTGTGCATGCGGAAAAATTAGCCTATCAATTCTGAACCCTATCAATTAAATAGATGTATGCAAATATATTACTACAAATTAACATGCATGTATCATGGATGTTATGTGTATCTGAATCTTTCTGCGAAATCTTGAGATCAATTATTTTATGGTTAAAAATATATCGTTAGATATGGGCAATGATGTTTCGCGGCGTCAAGATTATTGCTTGGTGCATATGATGCCTAGCCAAACTCACAAGTTAAAAAATTGAGTTCTGTTACACGTACACCAAAAATCATACACCATACATACACCTGGTACTTATATGCATAAAATTTGTGTTTTAACTCATGTAATGTTTGTGCATTTAATTAAGTATAGTTGAAAGTATCATTTACAAGTTTGTAATGTTTGTGCACTCGTGAGAATAAAGTTTGTGCATTATTAATGGTGTATGTATGAGTGTATAAAATTGAGTGTACATGTAGCATTTTTGTAAAAAATTATCCTAAAATAAAAATAATTTTAAGTTTTATGTTTTTGTCTTTTCTTTTAAACATATTTACGTTTACTAATCACTATCTTAAATCTCATTTTATGTTATTAAGATTTGTTGCACTAACGTAAGCATGGTTGCTGCTTGATTCTTCCGGGTAACGCACTAGTTATTTTTCTTGTCCCACTAAATTCAGAATGATAAAAAAGATTGATTAAATACAAAAATTTTATTTTCACACCAAAATACTTAACACTTAAAAAATCACTATGACAACAATATTTAGTGGAGACTACAAATATAATAAAAAATTCAATCACTCTCTATAAAATTACACTCCCTCTCTTGCTCTCCATCTCTAAAATACGTGTCCATCAACATAATAAGAATAAGCCTCGACACAATGAAAATAAACATCAATATAAAAAAAATATATCAGCGTTTCTTTTAAAAGAATTTTTTTTTCCAATGGTGCTATTATGATGTGTTGATGTCTATTTTCATTATGTTGATACCTATAGCTATTACATTGGTACTTATTTTTATTATGTTGATAGCTGCGTGGTGAATGAGTTGGACACTAGAGTGAGAAGAGAGGGAAGAGTCTAACTTGATGAAGAGAAAAAATTGTACTAGGTTGATGTTGATGCATATTTCTTTTATGTTGATGCTTATTTTTTTTTATGTTGATCCCTAATTCTATTACGTTGGGTATGCAGGAGTGAGAGAGTGAGAGCAGAGGAGAGCGAGTTTGTTCTGACGTGGGAGACAGTATCACGTGAAGGAGAGAGAGTGCGATCTTGCCTCCCCTCCCTCGACAACCGTGTCGCACTGGGAAGTAATCGGGTGTCTGCTTCTTTTCTTTGTCGCCGACCATTAGTACTAACTATACAAAATTAAAAAAATTTAAGTTAGCACAATTTAACTTAAATTATTATAATAATTTAACATATAATTACAATTATATTAACATATAATAACAATAATACTAATATTATTTTAGCATATACTAATATGTGGTACTAATATACTAACATACATTATATATGCATACATATATACTAATAATATACTAATACTAATATACATTATATATACATAACATACATACTAACATAATATATACATAAATTATATGCACATCCATTATATATACATACATATATAATATACACATAACATATGCATACATACTATATACATACTAAGATACTATATTCATACTAACATATATAATATATACATAATATACATACATAACATACATACATACGTACACACTATATATACACATACATACATTATACATACACACACATATTCATTATATATATACATACATACTATATACTATATAACATATATAATATATACATAATATATACATACACACTAACATATATAATATTGCTAATAATACAAACATATAATATTATACAGATGTATATATAATATTAATAATATTACTAGCATTATACACAAATATATACAACAATATAATATATATATATACACACACGTAATACAGATATATAATACATACATATATATATATATATATATATAGATCTACAACAATATATATAGAGATATAATACATATATATACAAACATATATATAATACAATATATACGGACTTACCTCAAAGGCTAGTGGCGGCGACGGCGGGAGAGAATTGGAGAGAGTTTGAGAGTTTGCAGAGAGTGGGGCTGCTGCGGGGGGAGAAGCTTTTATAGCAACGACGTTTCAGGTTACTGTTGAACTTATCCAACAGTATAACTGGATATTAATTGCGTAGGATTTGAACGTTGGGGAAAACGTGTCGGTTGTTATTCCGAGGCTGTTACCGTCGAGCACGCCCGACGATAACACATGCAATTATTACTTAGAGACACATGCTATGAGGTTTTTACCGTCAGATGTGTCAGACGGTATTGAGTGACTGTTTAGAGTTTAGTGTAAGGAATTTAGCGTTGGACAGCCATAGCCAACGGTAACTATGTTTATTTTAGGGTTTAGGGTTAGGAATTTATAGTCGGCTGGCAGTATTCGATGGTAATTATTTTTATTTTAGGGTTTAGGGTTAAGAATATACCGTCGGCCAAGGCCTACGATACGTGTTTTTATTTATTACCGTCAGCCTGTCGTCCGACAGTAATGTCTTTGTTTTTATTTTTTTCTTTGTTTTTTCTGCCATATTTTTTATTTATTCATTAATTATTATTTATTCGCAATTAGAATTTTTTCTTTTAGAAATTTAATTTATTTTTAATTTAATTATTATTTATTTAGATATAACATATATATTATTAATTGAATAAACTAACAAACTAAAAATTTAAAAAACTTCTAATTGAATATAACATATATATTACAAACTAAAAATTTAAAAAAAAAACGTACATTAATTAAAAAGTTTAAATTAAAAAGCTACAAACTAAAAATTTATTCTCCTAAATCGGCGGGAGGGTCATCCCAGTTTAACCAGTTTTGCTTCAAGGTCATCATTCTAGTTTAGCTTCAAGGTTGCCATCCCAGTTTAGCTTCAGGGTCGCCATCCCTGTTCGGGGGTTGGAAAGGTTGTGAGGCTCATCAATTATGCATGGTGATGGTGATGTGAGAGTGAAAAATTCGCATCCATTCGTAACACCGATGAGAAGTATGACAACTTTCGTAGAGGGAAGAATGCACTCAATTGCATAGAGAAAACCGTATTCTTCTTCCCCATACTTCTTCCCCAATTTGATGTCCCGATAGAGCACCCCGATTTAATGTCTCGATAGAGCACGACTTTCGTAGAAGGAAGAATGCACTCAATTTCTTAGAGAAGACCATATTCTTCTTCCCTATACTTCTTCCCCGAATTGATGTCCCGATAGATCATGACTTTTGTAGAGGGAATAATGAACTCAATTGCATAGAGAAACCATATTCTTCTTCTCGATACTTCTTCCCCGATTTGATGTCTCGATAGAGCTGCTGCAAACGTCGGCGGCGAGAGTTTGAGAAAGTTTGGAGAAGACGGAAGAGGGAGGGGCTTTTAAAGCATTTGCTTTTCATATTGCCGTCGAACTATATCGACGGTAACGGGATATTTATGGCCGGTTTGAACGTTGGGGAAGACGTGTCGGTTACTATTTTTCTACCGTCGAATAAGTCTGACGGTAACACATCGGTAACACATATTATTTATTGCCGGTTTGAACGTTGGGCAAAAACAAAATGGAGTTACAATTTCATATTCTACAAAATGAAACTAACTTAAAATTAAGTTTAAAATGTATTAAGAAGAGTTTTTTTTTTCATACCATCACAATATTCAGCAATTTGATTTTCTTTTTTATCTTTATTAAAAGGTCTCCAATCATTTATGTTTAAAGGCACTAGCGCCGAAGTTCTAGCTATAATTCCTACCTTCATTTCCTGTAGCTTGGTTGAAACTATTGAATTTCACATCAATTGTCTTCCATGAAGGCATACTCCAAATATCTTGCTTTACTTTCCTCCGAAGAATCTAACATAAAACCATTTAAATATTATGATTCAATCAAATCAAATTTGAGCCCATAAAGCAATGTCATTGCAATAATATCACCTGATTCATCATTTTTCTCATAATAACTACTTTCAAGATTGTTTTGTTGATTAGATTGAGTATTTTATGCTTCAACTTGAGAGCAATTTTGAGCATTGATCAATTGCTCTATATAAGGACGCACTTCATCATCATGACGCTCTTCTTCATCAAACCTTAAGATAATTTTTTTCTTGGCATTATGATATAACATGTGCCAATTGAGGAGAGCCAACTGAGAAGATGTTAAATTTAAGATAAATTAACAAACAAGGAAAGCCAAATACGAATGTGTTAAATTTAGAAGGTGTTAGATTTAGAATGCCACACTACACTTTATTTATAGTCTAATTGAGCACTCTATAGACTGACATATCATAAATTATCCTAATATATATCCTAATAAATTAACATACTCCTCCTCAATACTTATGTAATCTTCTTTGTATATTGTCACCATGTTTCAAATATATATTTAATATTTATACTAACTAATATCAAATAAAAAAATAACTATTTTTATTTTAACAAACTTTAAATAATTTAAACTACTAAAGCATGTTCATATTAATAAAAAAATGTCAAAATTATGTGATTAAAATTATTTAAATAATTTTAATTAAAATTATTTAAAATAAATATAAAATAAAAAAATTATTTGATGTTGGTTTCACTCTTTCATAGGCACAAAAAAATTATTTAAATGAAATTTAGCTTTTAGCTCCTGTAAAATTTCAAAGTTTGTTTTTAATCCCTGTAAATTTCAAAGTTTGTTTTTAGTCCCTCTGTTTGGCTGGGGTTAATGGCGCTGAAGTGGCATGCCACATGACATAATTATGCCACGTGGCACGGCCACGTCAGCGTCATTAATCCCAGCCAGACAGAGAGACTAAAAACAAACTTTGAAATTTTACAGGGGTTAAAAACTTAATTAAGCCTTATTTTTTTTCTTGTTGGTTTTATTCTACTGATTTTTGCTTTGTTAAACATTCCTGTAATGCGGTAGCTAATGGCATTGCTAAGTCTGCTATTTTCTGTGGTTCCAATGTATAAGTGGAGGTATCTCCTGAATTTTTGGTCCCTCTCCTAAATGTTGATATTCGTTAATAAAATCAGAATTGTTCGTCAAAAAAATAGTTTAAACCTTAATTAAATAAGTATTTCATTAATTTTTTAAAATACCCTTCCTTATATTTTATGATTAAATTAATAAAAATGTTTAACTCCACAGTTTTTCTATATATAAAAATACGTTGAGACTGATAATAAAAAAACAATTTTTTTAAAAAAAGATACATTGTTTAACTCTTCTTTATATTAAATATGAAAAATATAAATTTATAAAATATATATAAGACCGATAATAAAAAATTAAAATTCTTTTAAGAATTTAAATAAAATTAAAATTACAGATTGATAAGGAATATGGGTAATTTAATTTTACATAAATTAATAAATAAATATATTAAGCGGTAATGATAATATAACAACTCATATAACATATGAGGGGTAGTTTAGGAATTTAATGTATAAAAGTTAGTAATGGGAGTGTGGATAGGTAAAATGGAGTGCTAAATAGCCCCACTTTAAAATAAATTTGTGTCATGTTCACACTTCATATCAAAAAAATGGGCTCGTGCGTGAGGAATGGGTAGAGGTTTTGATTGGTTATATATTTGACACGTATTGAATTTATTTTGTACTTAATTTTTTATTTAGTCAACTATTTAAAACCAAAGCATAGTACATGTTTGCGAAAAACAAATTAAATTCGTGACATTGCTTTTTCTTTTATATAATAACAATAATAATAATAATAATAATAATAATAATATCATCGAGATATAGTGCCCTAGTGTTTGTCCCCAATTAGGTTTTCACACTCTTGTTTAATTATTTTCTAAATTTTAATTTTGCACTTTCAATTGGATTGCGATCTCTCAAATTGCTACACTTGTTGGTTACTCTGTACTTGAATTTATCGACGTGTGAACAATAACTCTCACTAATTTATTACTTGTATGATGCAATATACTTGTGGTAAAAATTATATCATAAAATCACCTAAATAAAAATCTCTATATCGTGTATCAAAGCAGAAATGTAAGGCGAAATTTTAAACTGGAAGTAGCCGAGAATAACAATCATAGGCATAATATATCAAGGGTGGTTCTATTTGAACACCAAGCATAGTCTCAACACCATGCTTGATCTTGAAAAATAATTTTTGATTTATCAAACACATGACATAGACGACCAAAGGGAAATAATTGGTGGTCGTAAGAAGTTATTGTCAAGACTTAGATTTAACCTGATTGCCCAGTTTGATTTATTAGGAGGTAGCTAGCTAAGGTAAGCTTTGATTTTTCAAAGTTGGAATATTTTGGGTACACTCAATTGAAGTTGACGCATCACATGTGCACGTATACATGTCTCAATGACTGTCTAGTAAACACTATTAGGCATGACAATAGACTCCTTTGTCTCTCTCTTGACCACAATATTGAACGAATAACGTAAGTACACTAGTACTTGTTTGGTTCTGTGACTCAATCACTCACTCACTCTCTATGAGTAGAGAGATGTTTGAACATGAAAATCATATAACACGAAAGAAAGATACAAGTCCATCCACGGCAGGACCACTTGTGAATGTGATGACCATTTTTCTTTTTCTTACGTCCATTAGGACATAAAGAATTTGTTGTGGGGGCTTAAATAGGGGATAGGACCCCCCCCCCCCAAACACACCACACCACATGCTGTTTCTCTTGTTTGTCCTTTCATATGTATAACCTCACCCCTCCCTGCCATTTTTCACCTGCTCTTTGCTTCTTTTCCACGTCTTTGGTGCAGAGTCATGAGAGGAAGATTGATGGGCTTAATTTGATGGATTCTGAATATCAATAACTATTTCCATTCATTCAGAGCTAGCTAGGAACAACAAGTTCAGAAAGCCATACTCACTTTTCCCTGACCCCCAACAGCAGCACATATGCATATACATATATATTCACATTCAGGTTTTTTTTTATAATTAATTAGATATTCTCCTATTTAGAAAAAGACGGTCCTCTAATTTATTAAAAATTCAATATTTTAACTATTTCGTTGAGAATATAATAAAAATAAAAATAATAGTATGCCTATTCAGAGTTTGAGTACCTCAATTATTATACCAAAAATATGACATAAATGAAAATAACAATCATTTATATATAAAATTGAAATGTTGAATAATTATATTCGAAACAAAATGTTGAGTGTTCTCAAGTAAATCAGTAAAGGAACGGAGTTACTGGAACCCTCAATCCGGGTTAGTTGAGCAAAGTTGTTTATGGTGGTTGTCCGGCGAAGAGTTTGGGATAATACTTGCAATATCACTCTGACGCTCAAGTCAATATAAGTATATGCAATGTATAGCGTATATGAATAGTAATTAATGTATAGCTACATACGCTATACACATATACAAATGCAGATACAAACATTTTAAATAGATACACAAACTTTACAACATAAATACGCAAATTTTATCAAATACCAAAACCAAATAAAATGAGATTTGCATCGCATTAAATAACGAAAAATAACTATTACACACACTCTCTCATGCTCCCCACTCACTCTCTAAGCACGTACATTCACTTTCTATCATACACAAACATTTCAATCCAGAGACACAATCTTTTAAACAAACATACACAAACTCTTATACTCACATGCACAAACTTTTGAATAAGCATACACAAACTTTTTTACTCACATATACAACCTTTTAAACAAGTTGAAACAAAGAATAAGACGAAAATAAAAACAAAAATGAAGAAGAAGATTTCGGTACTTACGCACACAAACTTTTAAACAAACAGAAACAAATAATAAGATGAAAATGAAACCAAAAACAAAGAAGAAGAAAACTTTGGTGCTCACATACACAAACTTTTGAATAGTCAGAAACAAAGAATGAGATGAAAATGAAAACTCTAAGATCCATAACGTTTTGCAAAAAAGAAAATGAAAACGTAACAAAAAAAGAGGGCAAAAACGAATAAGAAGAAAGAAACAAAAAAGAACAAGGAATTGGAGGTTTGAGATGGAAAAAGGAAAAAATATATTTTATGTTTAGGGCTTATATATGGAAGAAAAGAGATGGAAATTGATGTTGCATATTGAAAATGTGAGAGAAAATGAAGGAAAATGGGGGATAAGAGAGGAAAAAAATTAATAAGAAGAAAAACCATAAAAGGAGACGTGTGTGAGAGAGTGTGGGAGAGGGGAGAGAGAACAAATTTTAAATTCAGTTGGATGCAATTGACTACCCATTGTAACATAAAGTGTTATTAAAAAAAAAAATATCAATGGCATCTTAATATTCACAATAGGCAGATAAAATGCAACAACAAAAAAAAACGACACAACAAAAAAAAAAACAGGTAGATAAATTGAAGGAGAATTATTTTATGACAACTACAATAAATAACTTTACAACAATCACACTCATAAAGAAATGAAGTTTATTATAGTGGAGTCCACAATAAACACACGCACAATTTTGTGAATCTAGTTGTCCTAAAGTTATTCATTTTTAATGGTCATTGCAGCATTGGTCTAATTTGAATCACAATTTTTGAATTGACAGAGAGATACTACTTCCTTTATTCCTTAATATTAGTTTGTGTTTAGGTACATTAAATTTTGAATGAATCTAAAAAGATAAAAGTAACAAACACTATAGAATAGAGGAATTAGAATATTAGAAGAGAGACAGTAATATTAATATATTTTAAAGGTGGTGCTATTGGACATTAAGCTATTTGTACAACTTAACAATAGTCATTCATTGCTAACTCAAACAGATAAACAAATATTGCACAACAGAAAAATAAACATTGTTACCAAACATTTTTTACTCAACATTTAATATGACTACAAAATAGATAAATAAACATTATCACTAAATATTTTCACGTACTTGTGTGTGCACGTTTTTAATATCACTTATTTTTTGTGATTAATAATGTTTGTTTTTTCATTTTATAATATTTATTTATTTTTTAGATGGCTGTTCAATAACTTTGTTTTAAGTGTAGAAATAATATTTTTTTAATACTCAGAGGGGATATATATATATATATATATATATATAAATAAATGAGAGAAAGTTGATGATGATATGATATGTATTTAGATTTGTGTTGGTTGAACCAAAAAATTCCAAGAAAGAAAAAGTAGAGTCTTTTGGTGATCTCGAGGAAGAGAGGAAAGCAGGGTCAGCAGGTCAGGGGCTGCCTTACGCACACACAAACAAATACTACTCATACAGGCAGACGCACACATACATATAGAGAGAGAGAGAGAGAGAGAGGGGTATGACTCTCACTACTATGCTAGCTTAGAAGAGGTAGAGGCTCTGCCAAGGCCCCTCGTATATACACTCACATAAGAGTGTTTATTTGTGTGTGTATTTCATGATTGCTTGAATTTGAGGGGAGAGAGAGAGAGAAGGAGAGAGGGAGGGGGGAGGATATATGTGCGTGTTTCTGATAATTGATCTGGATTCTTCTGATCAGTGTGTGTAACAGTGTCTGTGATATGCTGCTGCTGCTGCTGCTGCTGTGAGAGAAAGAAAAAAGTGATCACTGACAAAAAATGAAAGGGAGAAACAGAAGACGGAGGGGGTATTAATGTGTGTGTGTGTGTGAGAGAGAGAGAGAGAGAGCATTTTGGCTCTGTACTACTCACTGAGATTGTAATGCGACACATGAATGAAATATCCATTCATACTCTCATAAATGCGTGAGAGAGAGAGAGAGAGAAACCATATCGAAGAAAATAAGGATAATTTCATCATCTGAGCTTTTCAATGATCTCTTCTTTCCTTTACCCCCAAAAAAGAATTAAAGAAGGGAAAACAAAAACCATAGTTGGGGTTTAACTGTTTAACTTGGAGAAGAATTTATGATATATATATATATATAGATAGGTCATACACAAACACATCATGTAGATATATAGAATAGAATGAAATGACGGCTTGCTTTTTCTTTTGGAAGATGAAAGGGTTTTACACTGTTGCTTTTCGATCTTCAGGGGGGAGGGAAACAAGGAGAGCAAATGCGGCTGAATTATATGATACATACACCCTACTTGTAAGTATTAATTGCAACATTAATTTGTTTTTTCCTATTTTTTTTATTTTTTTTTTACCTTTATGATCATGAAAAAATAAGCCCTAACCCTATTTTTTTTCTTCGGATTTCGAAATATTGTTCTTTTGCTGCAACTTCTAGGAATCTGATCTCACCAGGGTGGGTTCAGAATTACACCTGTCAAATAAGTATGTTCACAATATTTTCCTAGAAATAAACAATTTCGTGAAACCAAAAAAAGAAAGAAATGTATAAAGACTATATAATATGGTTATTCCAATTAATACTCCATTGGTTTAATTAATAAAGGTACAGAAAGTTTTAATATGTACATCACCCGGGGGTAAAAAAAAAAAAGAGGAAAGAATTTGAAGTATATTAATCAATCGTATCCTATGCATGCAATTGTAGATGTCAATGTAGCTGCAGTTCATGAGAGAGAGGGGAAAGGGGTTCTCACTGTTTCGCTGCACTGTCTGGCACGGCATGGGGGTGAGTAGTGTTGTTTTTGGTGTTGATAGTAACAGTTTCGAAGAGGCTGGCTGCTTAGGTACTTGTTGGAAGAAAGAAAAAATAAAAGCTGAAAACCCTAAGGATGAAACTACTATGCTACTTTTTAAGTATTGAATCCAATGGGATAGCGACTGTGCCTCACTATTTCATCGGGAATTATCATTATTACTATTAGAAGTTGATTTTGATCCACCGTGTCATCATTCAATCATGTATTATTATATTTGAGAATTAGATTATTTTGATTTGTCAACACACATATATATATAATAATTAAATGAATGTCTTAAACTCTCTTTTACTGTACAATGAAAAAGTCTCGTTATTATTATTTCGTAATTAATTAAAGAACTAAAGGGGCTGGGGAGGGGAGTTGAGTTTTCAGTCTCACGGGGAAAAAGCTTGTGACTAAGCCAATAAGAGATTCATCTCTCAAACACCCCCCCCAACCCCACCTTTTTCTCAGTACATGATGAAAACTACAATTCAAAAAAACAAGTTTGGATTTGCATCAGAGAAGAGAGAGAGAGAGAGACACAAGTTCAGAGAAACACTGCTCCGTTTCCCTGTTAGTTGAGTTCATCATCACATCAGATACATGATACACACACCATCCCCAATGAGAGTTTTTTTTTGGTTTGTTTGGATTATAAGACTGACTTTTGGGCATGATGAAAAAAGTGTATGGCATTGGCAACACAAACACATGAGATTGAGACTTGAGAATGCCTACACACACTTTGAACTCAAGCTTAATATCTTGTGTCTGTGTCTTTGATTGTGACACTTTCCCAGTCAAACAATTAAGTAACTCATCAATCAATTCCCTTTCACACACAGTCGCTGACCTCTGTTGCTCTTAATTTTAGGAAATTTGTCTACTGTTGGGGTTAAAAGCAGAAATTTACAGTTACCAACTCAGGTAATTTAGGAAAGCAAAAGCAATATTATTCAAATCAGTGGTTACATATATGATCAAATAGGCCGGTAATAACCAAGTTAAAATAATATATAATACTTAAAAATAAAGAGAAAGTAAAGGGTGGTCCATGAATAAGATCAAAAAAGAAGGCATGAAGGAATATGTATAGGGTAAGCAGTAGGAGTAAGGCGTGGTCTAACCCCGTAGAGTTAGGCTTTAGAACCAACAAGTTAACGCTTTTATATATGCTCTCAAAATATTCATTCATTCATTAATCTTAAATCTTAAATGATAAAACAATGACAGGGAATGTCAACTCCAACTCCGCATGCACTCTAGAGCACATGCCTATAGAGCGAGTTTTACTGAATGCACAACATTAACGACATTGATAAACAGGTCTAAGTAGCCAATCTCACACACACACATGATACACTACATATGCATGTGATGATCTACAGACTTATTTAGGGCCCCATAAAATTGGTTTTGGAAAAAGACTACCTAATTAGTTCATGGTAGGTCTTTAAACAAATACACAAGTTCATCCGCCACCCCCTAGAGAAACAAATTAAACCCACCAAATTCAAAATTAAGACACTAGCTAGTTGTCACATATAGCCACAGTAGTCCAAGTGATGAGGCTACATAACTCTCTCTCTCTCTCTCACTCTATATATATATAATATAATAGCACCGTACCTCCATCTCAAAAGGCATAAACCCTAGATGAGACACACACACATTGCAAACTAACACGTATAGTTCACAATTCATAAACTCCCTCCTCCACCTCCTCCTCCTCCATTGATATCCTCAGAAGAAGGATCACCCCATGGAAGAGCATAAGGGAAAGAAAAAGTGGCGGTGGTGGCATTAGCAGATTGCCTATAAAACCCACTTCCATCAATAGTGTTACCAATTCTTGCACCAAAGTAGTGCCTTTGGGGCTGAATAGGCGGTGGCAGGGGCGGCAGCGGGGAAGGGCCAATCTCATTGCAGGCATAGCGGAGGAGGTCCGCGTTGGCTGCTTCCAGCTCCTTCTGGAGTCTCTGGACCTGCCTCTGGAGGAAGGATATGGCTCCCACGCATCCGTAGACGGGGTCCCTCACGCGGGCCTCCGCCTCGTATGCGAGGGAGTTCACTGCATCCTCCCTCTGGTGGGGCAGGAGCTCGTTGAGGAGCTTGGTGACGTTGCTGGCACCGAAGATCTTGTGGACGTTGGCGAACTTCTGCGGCTCCTCCGGCGGGAAGTAAGGAGCAAAGATGCAGCCCGGCATGCACTTCCTCCTCAGGAACTTGCATGCGGCACATGGAGAGTTGTAGGTGCTTGATGATGCCATCGATCTTTAATCCTTCTTCTTCCTCTTTTCCCTAGCTGCGGGTGGAGAAAGAGCTAGCTAGATTGGCACATAAATCAATGAACAAGTAGTTCTGTAATATTTATCATCAGAATTTTGTCAAGTAACTGTTATTTTTGACCTGGATGTGTTTCAGAGACTACCAAAACAATCAAATGCACAATTATTTAGTTCAAAGAGAAGGAATAGTAGTTGAATTTAAAGGAACAAGATTACTACTATGAATCCAGAGGTTATAAATACATATCTGTTTGTTTAGTTTATGAACCAATTAGTTAAACTTTCCCTTCTCTCATCTATGTTGAGTTTCACAATTTGTTGTGAAATTGACCGGTCGGAAAATTAGATCTCATAGACTCATGTTATGTCACTTACACTGTTTTCATCTACTATGTTTTGATTTTGGTCAATCTCAGTTTATCCCTTACTCAGAAAATTGGATCCTTTTTAGTATTGATTATTGATGCCGGAGATATCATTAAATACCTCTTATTTATATTTATATATATATATATATATATATATATATATATATATTTTGAAGGCTGAAAAAGAAAATTTCTGGAAGACTTAAAATTTGAATAATGTTTTAGTTTGATCTTATATAAACAATTTAAGCCTTGATTTCATGCCCTCCTAAAATCTTTCATACACCTCAACACACACATATATCGGTGGAGACTTCGGTTTAAACTTGAGGATTAGTTGTCACACTTTGTAGTATTATATTATATATATAACTACCTTTACTCTCTTTTCTTCACAACCTTCTGTTATTTCGTTTTCAAAATATATTTTCCCTTTTTCCTTTCCTTTCTCTTCTTTTCCCTTCATAGTGTGTCATCATCTAAACTTCTTTTCCCCTATAATTAGTTAGTTTCTAGGTTAGTTAATTTCCTCTTAATTCTTCCTCTATTTTAGTCATCAGAATTACACTCTTACACTATAGTGTGGACAAGAACACTTTATCTATATATTTCTTCTCCTTGGAATTCAGCTGCATGACCAAGTGTTAAAAAAAAAAAAAAAGTCATAATTTTACATGATGAAACTAAAGCTGTTTGAACCATGGATCAGGCTGCTGCAACAAGCCATGGTTGTAAATTTTTCATGGCTATATATCACAAAAAAAGCAAAAAATAAAATAAAATAAAATGGCAATGCCCTAAAACAGTACTTAGTGACTTCTCAAAAAGGATCCAAGTTGTCTATATATCAACCGTTACTTTACTTAAAAAAGGAACCAAGAACAAAAAAAAGAAAAGAACATGACTATAAGAAAAGGAGCAAAAGAAGGAGGAAGCTATACATGAACATGACTTTACCTGTTTGTGATGTAGGTTTTATTTTCTTTCTTTCTTTCTCTCTTTGATCAGAAATAAACTAAAAGGGAAGTACCTTTTTTTTTATTTGCCCTTGTGAGAGAGAGAGGTTCCTATCCTTCAGAAGCTGCTTTTACCCCCTCACAAGACAAAATAGCCTTATAGCCCAATGAGAGAGAGAGAGAGAGAGATATTAGACTCAGATTTGTTGCAGGAGGAGAAGCACACACACAACACCCTTAAAGAGGAAACCCTAATTTATTGCAAAGAGAGAAAGAAGCAAAGGGGAGAGAGAGAGAGAGAGAGAAGTAAGTGGGAAAAGGTGATGGCATATCATATAAGGGAGAAGGCAAACATCATTGAGTGGATGGAGAAAGGAATGGATGCAAAAGACAAAGGTAATAAATGAAGGTACTCTAGAAAAAGAATGACTATGACCTTGCAGCTAATAATAATATCAGGAATGTGGGCATGTCTCCTATTCTCATTCCAGACGTATTATTGTTTTGAATACTTTAATTTAACTTAACATTGGCGAATTAGGATATGATAATAAATTTCAATAAAAGACATTTATGATTATTCTCATTCCATCTCTTACTTGAATTGAGATCACTTGTCTCAATTTTTCTATCTTCTATTTATATGTTAACAACTTTATAACATTGCACAACATTACTTGTAGGTTTCCAAAATCCACTATTGAAATTTATTAAAAACTTACGGTAACTTTTATCGGTGAACAAGAGATGAGATGCTAGATTTGAAGTACACAGAAATGATCACTTTTAACTAGGATGCAAAATTTGATTATTATTATTATTATATTGTAAATGCTAATTTGTGATTGATTTTAGTTGGTCACAATGAGCTTTGTTGGTGTCTTAATTTGAAAGGTTAAAGTATTCATTTTCTCTAAAAAAAAATGAGGGTTTTTCACTGAATTATTTTTTGAGATTTTTTACAAAACTCCCTACCTTGCCGGTTTGCTCTCTGGTAGTTTTGGGGTCTTAATTTGTAATGGTGACCTCTACTCATGTTTTTGATAATAAAACTGTTTTTTATATATCTATCTAAAAAATAATAATAACAATAGTTTTCCTCTAACTACTGTAATGAAATTATACTTTTGCAAAATCACATCAACCATGAGATTTAAACACAGGTCAAGCCGTCAAGGCCACTAAGCAAATGGGCCGTTATTAGTGGCATTAAAAAATTATTGAATATATATCATGAAGTGTGTGTAAACAAGTAGAAAAGCATACACAATAAGAAAATTAAAATCACTTAAAATAATTGGAATTGTGTCACATTTATTCTTCAGTATGATAAAATAATAATTATTTGGTTTAACTTAGATTAATGTTAAAAGAGTTTTACAATATCGTCTAATTATGTCATGTTATAAATGGGACTATTGAGGTAGCAAACATGAGAGTGGGTTAATCTCCCAGATGGAATAATTGTGTACACAAGGTCTCGAATTCGAGACCTGCTTAAGCAATATTAAGTCGCTTACCACTCAGACTGATGTTAATACTAATTTTTTCCTTAAAAGAAAGAAAGAAAAGAAGAAAAAAAAAAAACCTTCCAAAACTTTGAATAATAGTTTTATTACATAATAATAATAGGTACCTATCGAAATGCTTGGGGGTTTGCTTTACTGTCTACCTCTAAAATGCCTACAAGTTATACTTAAATGGGTATTTGTGTACGATCATCTTTTGCACCACAGGCAGAGAGAGATACTCACATACAGACAGTTGGACGTTTGTGCATCATTGGATTATCCCTCTTAAACTCTAAACAATCATGATAAAGTAGTTATTGATCAATTTAATTTAATAATAGGAGACTAGCATGCTAAGTACTATTGATGGTGATTGATTTGGGAATTCAAGTGTCCCTCATTATGAAATTATATACTAATAACAGCGAGGGGGTTGTTTTTCTAACCCACTAGAGTATAGCTCGGATTGACTGCGGATATTATGTTTAATTAACATTTAGCAACGTATACAAGGCAGATTTGTTCCTTTCTATAGCATTCCTCAGCTTTATGTTGGTTTTGACAATAAATTGTTATCAAGAAATAAACAATCAATTGTGTGTGGATTACAAACATTACATACAGCGAGTGTCTCATATATTCAGGTAGTTATGAAAATTACATATTTTTAGTGTATGGTCGAGAATTAGGAGAACATAACGCTCAAGAAGCACGCCTCTTGTCTGTTTAAGGCACTATAATCTGTAGGTACTCTATGGAGTAGTAGTAATAGTAGTAGTGAAGCCTGAAAAATCTCTTACTATCAACACATTAGAGTGATGATGTCATTTCGTATATGTCCGTAGATAACTATAGTGCTGTGTTGGAGACATATTGCTATTTAGCATTAACTTCCAATAAGACAACAGTTAATCTCCATTTTTTTAATACTACTACGACCTTAAAAGAATAAATTTGTCTCTTATTTAATTATTCCAAAATTGGCTAAGTTCTACGGTTGAAGTTAGAGCTCTAAAGGTCAATTTTTAATTGCTGCGCCAACTACTTTCAGTTTTATGTCTCTACCGGGAGATTTGACATTTTTAAGCATGTTTTATGCATATACGTGTGCCCCAAATTTTCCTTTTTAAAAGGTAATCTAATTTCTTCTCAATTTTCAAAGAACGACCAGTACCAAAATTGACTCTCTTGGTAATCATGTCAACTAATTTGGTTATACTTGACACATTTTGTTGAGTTAAAAACTATATTTGCTTATTAAATATGAGGTAGGAAATTGGAGGGTAAGGTAGAACGGCCGGATTAAATTACTTCGCGATTCAATGATTAGCTTAACTATATATATCGCATATTAAAAGGTTTAATATTTTAACAGATTTATTTTGCTTACTAAAAGGGGCGATACCGTGCTTTTCTGAACGCAGTCCTAATCAACACTAATAAAATATTAAATGGTTTCGTGTAGTATCATGCGTCCATCCAAATCTAATAGGGAAATCAATCATTCTCATGAGTCCGCAACGGTTTGATTAATTGAACCAGTGAAATCTCTTAGGTGCGGATGCGTTTAGGGTCACAGCAATATTAAGTGCCAAAAATAGAATAAGAAGAAAAAAAATGAAGTGCCCCCACTTTGGCCATCTCCCCAATGTATATAATTCATGTATACTTATATAGTTGTTTGTTTCTTTTTTGCACTTTATACATTATTTTGTTGAGTGATAAGCCAAAAAGACTCGCTTTGTGGGCTATAATATTTAAATATCTATGTTGAAGATTAAGCAAGTCAAGTTTAATTGCAGTTTGCTAAATGAGTGCCAAAGTGAAGATTTTGGGTTGGATCCATTCTTATTAGCACGATTTCTTGAATTAGTGAAGACTTAATATAGTAAGTTTGATCTTGTTCACGTCTGAAGTATTTTTTTTTTTGGTCTACTTCATTCTTTTTTAATCACATTTTGTCTTACCCTAATTAATGTGAAACTAGGTTTTCCTAATAGTTCTAATTGTTTAATATAATATGTTTTGATGATGACAAATATAATATGTTCTAATTGTCTATGATTATTGTTTATGCTTATTTAATAAGAAGTTAAATAATTTTGATCATATCACTTAGACAAAGTGCATTTTTCTTATTTGGTACACCTTAACTAGGTGTTAAAACTTTCGATTGTACATTATAAGATAACAATGTATTACAATAAAGTTGCACATTAAAAGTTTGGAAGAATTAATTTCACCAAAATCAGGGTTCCAATTTTTCACCAATTAGGGTGTCCACAATAAATGTTTGAGCAAAAACTCCTATTTGAGGAGATCTAACTATAAATGGTAACTACTATTTATTTACTTTTTGTTGAATCACATTGTTCTTGAAATAATCTACTCAGGTGAAACCTAAGTAGGATTATATTATCAACAATTGAATAAAGACGGATTGAAAATTAATTTGCCTAACACATATTGCCTATTCAGGAAGAAAGCTTATCGCTATTTTCTTGTTCATGCCAAAACATATTGTTTATTCAAAAAGATGACCAATGAAACTGTTTTTAGGCACTAATTAATAATGGTATCATTATCCGATTATTCAATATTGTGTTTAATTTTTATTACAACGGATCTGAGTCAATGTTAATAGTATCTCTTATGCATCATCATATTATTCATGGGGTTAGTTTTGGTTGTTCACAAACTGAACGAAATATTTAATGTACAGTGGTCATGATATGCTTGATACTTATGATCTCCTTGTTAAAGAGCATATATGGATTCAAAATATTTTTCTTTTTACCTTTCAACATCAGATTAGAAACTATAGGGTAAAAATATTTTAGGCATATTTCAATTGGAATATTCTAAATTATTGGTTAGGAATAACTTGAAAAAAGGATTTTATTTCATTAATTACAATATATCATCGTAATCTTTTAGATTCATTGTTAGAGAATTTTAATCTTCTACCTGGTTATGAGTAGGGAGTTGTGCGAGATAAATATAAGGCTACAAATATCTTTATTTCTATCGAGTGCAATCGTTTTTTCTTAAAATTGTACTCAACATTTTTTATATCTGATCATTATTGTTTAAGAAATCACTACTCTTTAAATGACCTTAGAAAACTGACTTGTGGACCAAATGATGAGTTCTCCCATCCGATAATCTAATATTAGGTTATTCAAAGAAAACACATTTTTTTGCTCATTAAGACAAAATTACTTTCGACTTAAGAGCAGAGGGGCTTATGAACCATACATATTTTTTAGGACTGATTGGTCATTACATTCAAAAACTTATGTTCGGCCATTAGGTCCTAAAATTTCTCTACCTCCTAGATTTTATACTAGTTAGCCGAGGAGTGTAAGGTGATTTGATGATTGGAGTAATATTGAAATTTCTTCGATCGGATCCATTAATTTATTCATAACAGGCAACAAGCCAAAGTTTTTCGTAAGTCTTTCTCGGTTGGAGGAGATACACCTATACTAGGTGATATATACATGGGGTGATAACACCTAAAAAGATTCATCTAAATAGGAAATGTTGATTGCTTTTAATGGGTGTTAACCATCCGAGGTGTGACGTTCAAACATAGCAGTTGGATGATCTTCAAATTGATTCTTTAATGAAAATTTTGAAATTCTCAAACTTACTTTTAGCTCACCAAGCCAGCTCTGTTGACTTATGAATTGGAAGGGCTTACTAGGCAAGCTTCTATGCCTAACCGATCAGTCTCTAATGGAGGTCAAAGATCCATTCTACCATATACCAAAACTCTTATAACTAACCAATATTTATAATCTCATTAAATCCCCCTCATAATTAGCCGCTCAACCTTTATAATCTTGAAACCACTGACTAGAAACTCCTATAAGAACCTCTCCCTATAGTTAGACAAAATACGCATGTTCTAATATCGTCTCAACACTCTTAATACATGAGGCCCTTAGCCAATCTTTTGCTCGGCTAGTCTTTTTGATTGATCAATCAGACTCCATAAACTTAGCCAGAACACATTATATTCACCAAAACATTAATGTTGGAATGAGAAAAACAAATGAGGTGAAAAAAGAGAGGAGAAGTGGTCCACAAAAGTGTACTACACTGTTGGGAGCTGCACTCAGTCCTTATCTCACTTTCCCAAAACAACATTGATGTCATAATGTATTTTTCAGTCCCCATTCATTCCTCCCCAACCACATTTTTGAAAGCCACTACTACTCATTCACCACTCCCTCATGTTCGGACCCCATGTGTGTTAAAGCAGCTATTGCAGTTGCACAATGTGTTAACGATTAGATGTATGAGATATGAGAAGACTATCATTTTCTCTTTTCCTCACTTCTTCTCTGCTGTCTGCTCTGCTTGCTGCATTGCATGCCCCCAACTGCAGACGTCAATAAGGATTGATTTGGACATACTACTCTCTGCTAACTCAGACTTGTGATGTGCTACTTGCCATAACTGCTACTTACATTATTTATTTCTTTTTAATTCCCCCAAAAGAAAACACATAATTAATAATAGTAATGTAATACCATTTGAATTTGCTTGAACGATGGATGACTGATCAGTAATCAATAAGTTTCGATACTATATTAAAGAATTAATTGACCTAACTCATCTCTAAAAATAAGTCTCACTCTTATAAAGATTGTCTAGTCCTTATCTCTAAGTAACATGTGACCCTAATACTGATACTATATTAAAAATTGAATGGCACACCAAAGAAGTCAATATTTAGATTTCATAGCTTGCATATTCACATTAATCATCAGATAAATTGTGTTAAAAAATTGTAATTAATTTTATCAATGAATACGAATGAAGTAGTTTTTTTTTTTAATTTTTAATATCCATGAACATGTACAACAATTTAATCAAGAGTTTAATTAATATATATTTAAAATATAATTTTTTTATAATATTATCTAATTATATATTATCACATTAATAAAAATAGTCAAGTATTACACTTATTATTTTAAAAATTTTACACACACCATTTGATTAACCGTGCCAAACTATTTTACGCAGCATTGCATAACAATTAAGTCCTTTAATTAATTTCATGTTGAGAATTTGTGAGGAATGATGAGATTGCACGACACGACATGTCGTTGCTGCACTTTCCTTTCAACATATTCCTGGGAAGCGATTATGACTCTAGATCGATGAGGCAATTTTTATTTTTCCAATGTCGTTACTTCACTCCCCTTTCCACACATTCCTGGGAAAGATCATGACTCGAGAAACATTATTTTCTAGGTTTATATATGTGTGTGTGTGTGTGTGTAGTGTACACGTGGGAACGGGGTAATCATCTATATTACAAATTTGGAACACAGGAATAGTAGTGATACTATACACCCTCCTTTTTCAGCAACATGTACACACACACTGTTATTAATTCTTTACTATGCAAGCATGTGATGAGACTGATGAGAAAAAACCATCCCACGAATGAATAACAAGTTCCCTGTGTAATGTCTTCATGCCTAAAAATGCATGTGTACTGCTCCTTACCATGGTTAAATAACATTACATATAGCAGCCAAATCATACAACAATGTTTTCCCTGTTATATATTGTACGCTACACTTTGTACAATGTCTCGATTTTTATTTTATTTTTCTACTGAGGCCACGGAAATTAAATTCGACGTACTGTTAGTGTAGAGAATGTTAGACAATCACACAATTATTTATTATTGTCTGTGTAATTTTTGAGATATTGACCGTGAAATATAAGTTATATATTTTCACTCGTGATACATAATTATATGATGACGAAAAATAAGCGGGTCAAAATTAACTTTTGATAAGGATTATAAAAAATGCTACATGTACATCCAATTTTATACAACCATACATACACCATTAATAATGCACAAACTTTGTTCTTACGAGTGCACAAACATTACAAACTTGCAAATGATACTGTCAATTATACTTAATTAAGTGCACAAACATTACATGAGTTAAAACACAAACTTTATGTATATAAGTACGAGGTGTATGTATGGTGTATGGTTTTTGGTGTACGTGTAGCAGAACTCATTTTTTTTTTGTGCGCGCATTGATAAACGTTCTAATTCCACTCGTTTGAACTTCTCATAAGATTAATTCTTATTTGACTTTGATATTAGTTAAACATTCTACTTCTCATAAGATTTTCTTCAAAAAGTAGTCTTCTTAAGATGTTTATTAACTTGCGATCTCCTCTTAAATTATTTTTAATTCAACTACAAAAGCAGTCTTCTTAAGATGTTAATTAACTCGCAATCTCCTCTTAAGTTATTTTTAATTCAACTAACCTTTTGTGAGTTTCTCGGCTCTTTCTTCCTTTTCCCCACATATCTCGTTGCTATTACTCCAAGGAAATCAATTGGCCCTTTTTGCACAAATTCCATCGTTTTCTTCTTTTAATATGGCAATATTCTTCTTTTAATTCATTTTTTAGGTGCAGCATTCAAGAACAAGAGAAAGGCTGATTTTAATATATGTACCCTATGACTCTTTATCCATGTAAACATAATCATAATTTCAAACCGAAAGACTCTTAAACACTTTTTTTATTAAAAAAAAATGAAGTTGATCAATCACCTTTTTCCTTGCACATATCAGCCCCTCATCATTCAAGCAAATCACTTCTAGTTGGTCCATATATACGAGAAAGATGTTGAAAACAATTAAGATGTAATACAGATCTTGAACTTATCTAAATGGGATTTTGAACTATCATAAAAGAAACGAAGATTTTCTTTAGTAAAAGTGTTCCGAATTGGATGTTTGAACGACAATGCAAGTTCCATTTGGGCGTGCGATCCAATGTAAGCATGAAATGTGATATCTAAATCGAGTGCCTTATTCCTTTATGTATGATTAATTAAAAACTGGCCCTAATGGTCAGAGACATACACACATGGACTATGTAATCTTACTTTCGGAAAGATATATAATTCATCAAAATATATTAAGAGCTACAGCTATACTATATACTCTAGTAAAGCTAAGAAAAGCCAAACCTCTGGAAGGAGGTTTCTGAGAGCTAGCTAGGATGAGGAATGAGTGAATTTAACAAAGATTCTGATTCCTGTGTTATAAAGCAGAATCATTTGTGTCACATTCACTGCCAACTACCCCATTCAGTAGAATTTAAAATAAAAAGGGTCAATTGAATCATAAAAGTTGTCAAGAACAAAAGAAGGGCACTTGTCATGGTTGAATTCTAGAGAACTTTTTAGACTACTTTTTTCTCACAATCGGCACAGTGGTCACCGTGGGAGAATTTAAATGTTTACCGTTGCTAGAAGAGGATGACATGTAAGTGTATTTATTACATTTATCTTAAGGTTTGAGAGTTG
>QANU01114094.1:305712-339999 GCA_003254905.1 Nissolia schottii | reverse complement strand
GCAAGTAGTTTTTCAGAGGTGAGAGATATAAACTTAATGTTGATGCTTGTAAAGATGGCTGCAACATGCTGGACTATATGCAGCAGAGAAGAGGTTAGGGTGGCAGAGGGAATCGATATTCATTTGGGACTTATATTCGCTCGGGACTGGCTTTTCAGGAACATTGAGGCGAGGTTATTCGGGCACTAAATGTCAATGCTAATCCTCCTTCATATTTTTTCTGTGATTGATGAATGTAGATCTCTAGGACAGGTTTTTGATTCATGTTACTTTACTCGGTAAAAATACCTTACTCAAAAAGGTAAACTCTTAAAATGTTCAACATATTGAATATATGAAAAACCTTATTAATGTTTTAAATTTCATATTTAGTGTACTAAGCACACTAATTAGGAAAAAACACTTTGATTAAATATATATTATTAGGTTTAATTAAGTTTTTAGTCGCTGTAATATTAAAAAGTTTGTGTTTAGTTCCTCCATAAAATTTTTAGCCCTGTAAAATTTTTTTTGTTCATTTTTAGTCCCTACCGTTAGTTTTGGTTGGACGGCACTGGCGTGGCCGTTAACTTCGTCACGTGGTATGCCGTGCCACGTGACGTGCCGTGCTACGTAGCGTGCTGGGCCATGTGGCGTGCTGGGCCAAGTGGCGTGCCACATTGCATAACCCAAATTTTCTAGGGTTAAATAAGTTTTTAGTCCCTGCAATATCAAAAATTTTGTGTTTGGTCCCTCTAAAATTTTTCGTTTGGATTGAGAACCTGTAAATTTTTTTTGTTCGTTTTTAGTCTCTGTAAAAAAAATTTGTTCATTTTTAGTCTCTGCCGTCAGTTTGGGTTAGACGGCGCTGATGTGGCTGTTAACTTCGCCACGTGGCGTGCCACTACATCCCAAAGCTGCCCTCTCTCAACCACTACATCCAAACGGGATGCCTATTCAAATCGCCCTCTCTCCTCTCCCACAATTTCATCTTTCACCTCAAAGACTCCCTCTCCCGCACCCGCACCCGCACCCTCTTCATCTTCTTTTTTCTTTTACCATCTATATCTTCTTTTGCCCGATGGTGAGCGCAAACAATAATTCAACACCAATTTGTATTTAGTGACCTCCGACTCCTCTGGATGGTTTGACTGCTACAAATTCTAAGTAATCTTGAGAGGGCCCCTCATAGGCTCCTAGATCAGCAACTGCAAGTTATATCTCGCTTAGCTAATATAGGATCTCAACCTGATGGGATTAACTCATCCCAAACAAAGGAAGCCATACAAGATTTACAAAATCTCATACGAGCTCAACAACAACAAATAAATTCTTTGGAAGCCCACAGGAAGATGGGATCACATCAAGCATCTCGGGGAGTGAATGAATGTGATCAAAAATCAATCCCGAGATGGAATGGTGATGTATGACACCATATGAATAGGCAGGGATTATAGTGAGAGTTCTCTCAGAGAATAGGAGGATACAATGAGTACGGGTTGCGCCATAATGTCTGAGACCGGGCGTTCTAAGTTGAGACTCGCTCAATTGAACCCAACATTAGGGATAATAAGGAATTCAGAGACATATCTCGTTCTCATATTCCTACCATACCTAGAAGAAGGAGGATTGTCAATTGAGTCCTACAGATCATCTGGGCCACCTTTAAACCCCAAGAGGAGAATAGGAAATGGGAGAGAAAGACCCTTTCACGATAATGTTGTTATGATAGACAACAACAGTCCTTTCTCCGACTTTGTTTTTTACGGACTACTGCCTCCTAACTTTGTTTTGCCCCAAATGGAACAACTATATGAAAGAACCACAGACCCATTTAATTTCATTCAAATATAAATGTACTTGGTGGGTATGTCAGATCCAAGTAAGTACTGAGCATTTTCTTCCTCCCTAACAGGTCCTGCCGAAAGGTGGTTCTCGGCCTTACCTCTAAAATCCATTTCTTGTTTTGAGGACATTGTGGAGAAGTTTCTAGATAGGTTTGCTACTAGAAAAAGAACACCAAAGAATTCTTTTAAGTTGTTCACCATACGAGAAAGGAAGGGAGAAACCCTTTGTGCTTATTTAGACATGTTCAAAACAAAGAGGCCCAAAAAATCGACGATTTGGATGAGGCAGAGGCAAAACTTATCCTATGCAAGGTCTTACGTCAGGGAGAGTTTTCAAGGTATCTCATGAGAAGACCTCCCAAAACAGTGCTAAACCTAATACATAGAGCTGGGAAGTATATCAATGAAGAAGAGGATGAGATAGATGCCCATGGGGGAGCCAAGAAGCATCAAGAAAGAAATAGTTTCTTGATGAATAACACTGCTGACATATTTGGGATATTCAATATTGTTCTAGAAGCTAGAGATAGGCCTCCAAAAGTAAGACCACAACCTGAATAGGGGTTGGAAGAAGTGTAGGTCAGAGCCGAGAAAGGACAAAACACAAAAATTAATCGGAACTTCCCAACTCCAATCAAATCCAGGTTAATCGAATTACTTTTGAACAATTCTGGTTTATTTTCTTGGATTGCTTCTAACATGCCTGGTATAGATCCTGATTCTGTATGCCATAGGTTAGTTAAATAACCTAAGTTTAAACCTATTGTACAAAAAAGAAGGAAAATGTGTCTCGAGAGAAAAATTGCAGTGCAGAAGCAAGTGAAAAACTTGTTGGAAGCTGGGTTAATTGAATAAATCCAGTACCTGACATGGCTTTCAAACGTTGTGATTGTTCAAAAATAAATGGAAAATGGTGCATGTGTGTAGACTATACCAATTTGAACAAAGCATGTCCAAAAGATTTGTACCGATTACTGAGTATAGATGCATTAGTAGATGCTTCTTTAGGATACAGGCCACCTAACTACCAGAACTAATATGGCCACTACACGGTATATAAGCATGAGTTCCGTTCATGCTGAGGTACGTTTTTCCTATCTATTACTTTAACATCATATTTCACTCACAAATTTACTTGGATGTCGGAGTGTTTTTTGCGGATATCTCTCCCACCGTCCAAGACCAACTACTACCGTGGTACTCACATTCTCTTAGCTCTTGGAACCAACCCAAGGTCAAAGTTACAGCCGACATCTCAGAATCCTTCCGATTTGCCTGTAACAAAAATCTTAATCCTTGATTTTAAGCAAATCCAAAACTGAAGCTATGTCAATTGAAAATTAGTGGAACCCGTCTCCTCCTTGAATTGGCGTCCTGATCAGAATTATTTTTGAATAATTTGGCCAACAAGATGGCTGTGATCAAAAGTCTGCTTAACTATAAGCATAAATACTAAATTCAACCTTGATCACTTCCCAATACAATCTTCAAATTGTGAAAGCAAAAAAAGAGAGCACAAAACAAGTTGATGGGGGTGGGCCAAGCAAGTCCGTGATAGAAAAAGGGATAAGGACATGAAGCACAAATAGGAGAACGTCCAAATGCAAGACTGTAAGGATGGAATCTGTAGGGGCACCCAGTGCACTGAACAGCCACCACTCCCATTATTGTATGCAGTTCATGCAACAAAAAGAGGAGAAAAAAAAATTCATACGTAATCAACCTTATCAAAAATTCTTTTGTCCATAAAATTTATGTTCCACATAATATCTCAAACATTAATTTTTCTTGGAATTAGTAAAAGACAATAGAGAGAAAATAATTAAAGGTAGAGATGTAATGTGAAGCATGAACTCTTTTGCTCCATGGTGAAAAAGAAATTTTCATGATGCTAGCATTAAGATTTAGTAAGTCAGTCAATGGAATAAATTCAGAATTAGTTATTGTGTGGTGAAAAAATGCTGAATAACTAATGGTATGTTTGGTTTGCATTTCATTTCCTGTTTTTGGTTTTATTTTTTATTTTTCAGAAATTTGTGAAGGAAATAATGAAAATAAAAAACTTGATTTTTTTTTTGTTTTTTCACAAAATCTTAAAAAATAAGACACAAACTAAAAATAAAAAACTAATAAGCAAACCAATCAGAACCTAAAACTTTTGCCAGAATTTATTTATTAAAACAACGCAACATGTTTATTCAACCATGGATGATTAAATTGACTATATACTGCATTTTATCTAATAACCATAATTGTGGCATTTACATAAGATTCCCCATAAGGAAAGAAGGGTACAAAAGATAACAGAATCCTTGCTTTTGGTTGTATAGAGTCACTCAGTGCAGTGGAGTCCCGAATCTCCAAATTTTACTACTCTCAGCAAAGGAAAATGCATTTTGGAATCAAATTAACAAAAAGAGAAATAGAATGTGATGACTCAACTAAGTGGGACGAATCATCTGTATAAAATTTTGTTTTCAAGGATTGAAAAAAAGTTCAGCATCTGAATTGTTTACTTCGTTGTGGGTGGTTTCCAACAATCTATGTCGTTCATAATACCACATATTATAGCTAAAGGAAATAAATATTACTTCTTCCGGTTCATAATAATTGTCACTTGACAAAATTGATACATTCTTAAATCAAAATTGGTATTTGGTACATTTTAGACCAGATATATTGATTTAAGAATATACTAATTTTGTCAAATGACAATTTTGCGTTTTGAAACAGGTGGCTCAAAATTCAGAACACATTTGTAATGAACTGCTTCACAAGTCAAAAACAAACTAGAAGGGTAAAAATGTCCAGGAACTGTACGTTTCAGACTAGAAAAGAGCCCCGTTGACACTTACCGTGGAAAGAAGAATTCGGCATACAATCGTGCAAGAAAATGCAGTAGTACTCAAAATTGGTGAGAAGCAAGAAATGATGGAAATAATGTAGGGCCACTTTAAGTTACGCTCAAAAGAAAGGGAGCTAGAAAAGTGATATACAGTTTGATCTCCACAACACTACTCCTATTGCTTTCCCAAGCAAATATGGCACCAAAACCACAATAGAATCAGGAGCAAACATATGGTTCTCCCAAAAATACAAGGTTCACTAACCATAAACCAACAGCAATCAATTCTTGAAATTTATTGGGTGCTTTTGGTATCTCTGCAGGACTCTACATGGAATAAATATCTAAGGGTGTGTTCGCGACATAAAAGCCATGACTATGCCCCCCAAATCCTTTCATTTCCCTCCAAAACCGAACTCGCAAACACACCTTTAATAGAAAACAATGTGTGCTGAATTTACAAATTACAACCTTGAACCTTACCAATTATATACCTTGCTTAACTCCCATAGGACAATCACAAAGATGTCAAAAAACTTCTATGAGGCTGGAAGGCAAGGTTAGCAACATGTTTCCCAAGTCATTAGCACCTATTTTGTTATGATATTATGGTTAATGTGTGCTTCCAAAGTCTAACCAATGCAAAACTCCCATGAGAATCTTCAACACTTCTACTCCTCCACCAGCACTATACCAATAATTTATTTCATGGATCAGTCCCCTCTTGCATATTTTTGACACAGTTGAAATTGATGTTCAAGAAATATCTAGATCACACGTGTCATTGGCGCTGTTCTAGGACCAAAACAATACAGATGATGCAACACATACTGATGCTTGGCAAGCATATCTAGAAGAATGTGTCATTATGCAATAAGCTCACAGTAATAAATAATTTTATGAATCAAATTCAGAAAGCTAAATCTTGGATGAAATGTGAGATTGAAGATCTGAGTTTTAATCCCTTTGGCACATTTGGTCTTACGTTCATGTCCATCAGTTGATAAAATATCTAGTTTTGTGATTGCACTTTGTACATTATAATACAATGAAGTTTTCTGCGTCAGCAATACATATCCATTGAAAAAGTGATCCATACGAAAGTTTAAATTACCATAGAGAATTTACATTTCGATAATTTAAGTTACACTTTTAAGGCCTCCAAGAAACTGTGACTGCATAAATAGCACAAAAACATTCAATACAAATGTAGTAACAAATAATGTGCGACATGTATAAAATTTAAGCATCTTCCGTATTAAATCATTATAAATGCTTGGCGTGACGTGAAGTCTTCAGCCTTTAAATGTAAATACTAAATTAATAATAGCACTTTAGTCTTCTAAAGGTCAACACTGCATATAACACATGAATTTCAGTAGCTTACATAAGTTTACGACGGCAATCCATTATATTCAAGAAATAACCTGGGGCCAACTTCTTTCAAGATGCCATATTTACGGAGATTATGTAAGTTTAAGATGGGAGTCCATTATATTCAAGAAATAACATGGGGTCAACTTCTTTCAAGATGTCATATTTATGGATACAGAGTTCTAAAGCATCGCAGCAGGGGAGCTCATCAATCTGTTAAACATACTAGACCAGCTTATCAATAGCATCCATTTTCTGTTAGCTGATATAATCATGGCCATTTGCCAGCTAGCATAAAGCTTCTGATCCTAAGTCAATCATCAAATAGTCACAATGAAAGGCGATAACTACAGAAGTTACAGATAAATCATTAAATAACTAAGATTTAGAAGCTTACCTGACCCATAAACTTCTTATGGCCTGCAGACCCAACGTGACCTCTTCTGGGGCATTCAGCAATATGTGACGCAAGGCCAGGAGAATTGCAAGTTAAGTTAGAATTGAAGTGTTTCTCCTAATGGGAAGTGGTAACAAAGCTTATAGCAGTGACCTTGCCTAAATTTTACATATTTTAAACTAATCAATTTCTTCACAAGGAAAACCGTACCCGGGAAAAAGGTTGCTCATAACTCCCAGCACACTGTTCAAACACATTATCCAAGTTATCAGTTAAAGTACATTGCACCATTGAGGGATAACATAGAAAATTAATCTTAAATGTTTAAGGTACACTACCACCCACCGTAGATGATCAGATTGGAATATGGCCACCATCTCTCGATAGTGAAAAAAAAAAAAAAAAAAACACCATGCACAAGTCAGTTGGATTATGGGAATTGAACTGCTACCCATTTCTTGCAAATGATTATAAACATCAAATCAACCAATCATACAAGGAAATAAAACAGCTTAAGTATTCAGATGTGATTATGTATTGACAACAAATCCTTCATTTACATTGATTATGAGGAAGAAAAACATCATTTTTAGAATAGGACACCATCCCCTGCCCCTAAACTTATATATTAACATAAGCAGGCTGTTATGCTTAACATGTGTAGTATGGCTGACATAGACTTAGTGTGACATTCTCCCCAGTTATGTCATTTTAAAGATTAGAGTTTGGCCTCTTTGTTGCAAGACAATTCTGCAAACCAATTTTTGCACATCCCAGAAATAAAATGACGTCAAAGAAGCCTAAATTAACAGAACTATGTTTCACATAATAATACCTGTTTGGCAAGGCTTTTTATATCTGACAGCAGTTACAGTCTGTCAAATTTTTGCACCATCTTTTATAATGTTCAGAATTAGCAAAAACTACCTTCAATCCGGCTTAGTCCAGGCATTTTTCTCAGACCACTTGTTATTTTATCCCTCAGATTCTTCACATCATCCCACCTCCCATCACCAGCATATATATTAGAAAGCATAACCCTGTAAGCATTATCATCAGGATTACTTTCAAAAAGTTGTTTAGCTACTGTTTCTGCCAGCTCCGAATTTCCACAAGAATGACAGCATGATAATAGGGCTCCCAGGATGGCCTTGTCTACTGGTTGTGGTAAGGACCGAGTGAGTTTGTAAGCCTCTTCTAACTCCCCCCAGCAGCCAAGAAGCTTCACCATGTAAACATAGTGCTCAGGCCTGGCTATGATGTCAAATTCATCTTTCATTCTCTGGAAAATCTCCCGGCCATCTTTGACAAGGCCAGCATGACAACAAGCACAGAGGAGAGCAGAGAATGTGGCTTCATCAGGCACTAATCCTTTCTCCAGCATTTCACCAAACATCCTGAAAGCCTCGGAAGCACATCCATGCAAGCCAAGACCTGAAATGACTGAATTATAAGAAATTATATTCCGCTCTGGCATTATCCCAAAAACACAAATTCCCAAATGCAAGAAGCCACACTTTGAGTACATGTCAACGAGGGCAGAAGAGACCTTCACATCTGACTCCAATCCATGCCGAATAACATAACCATGTATCTCACATCCCGGTCCTACATGGGCTGACTGGGCTATAGCAGCCAATACACTAGCAATCAAAATGGAATCAGCCTTCTTGTTTTCCATGTTTAATTTCCTGAAAAAGAACAATGCCTTCTCACACTCCCCAAACTGAGAATACCCGGCTATAAGAGCCGACCAGGTGACCAAATCAGGTTGGAAAATACTGCAAAAGACTCTATATGCCGACACCATACACTTACATCTCGAGTACATACTCACCAGTAAACTACCTACGTGAGAATCAGAATCTAGCCCACTCTTAAACCCTAAACCATGTAGTCCTTGGCCAATGCTCAGCAAGCTAGAGTCTGCAATACCCGCAAGCAATCCAACCAATGTATATCCATCTGGCTTGTTCCCGAGACATCTCATTGAGCTAAACATTTGCATCCCTACATCCCATGCACCAGAGCAAACATAACCAGAAATCAGAGAATTCCATAAAACCGAATCTGGTACAGAGATCGTATTGAACACTCTATGCGCTTCACTAACAAGGCCCAGTTTCGAATAAGCTGTCACAAGTGCACTGCAACAAACAGGGTCCAGTCCCAACCCAGAAGCCACAGCCCCTCCGTGAACAAGTCTCAGCACACCGAAATCAAAGTTGTCACAGCATGCACGAATGACGCACGCGTAAGTGTAATTGTCGGGACTTATGTCGGCCCCAAGCATGGCTCTAAATAGAGAAATTGCATTGCCGAATCTCCAGGACTGAGCATAAGCCCGGATCATGGAATTCCAAAGGTAGACGCTTCTCAGGGAAGTTTTGTCGAACACTTGGTAGGCAGAGTTGATGTCATTGTTGGCCGCATAGAGCCTAACAATTTTAGTTACGTAAAAGGGGTCCTCTGAGAGATGGGTCCTCAAGAGAAAAGCATGTAGCTGCTTCGCCCTCAGCAAGGACGACTTGCATACGTTGCTGAGTTCCGAGTGGAGCCAATGAAACTTAATAAACATTAAGATAACCACGTAGACTTGCTTTGTGGGTTATGTTATGTGACACTACAAAGAACAACACCACCACCACCACCACACTTTACTGATGTCAACTTAATTTCATGAAGCAATTAGTTAGGCTCTAGCACAAAAATACTTTTTATTTATTATAATAGGCTCTTCCACAGTAGAGCAATTTAGTACGAATTGGGCCAAGAAAAAAGAATCGAAGATCTATAAGTAATTACCAAATTATCGTAAAAGCTTAAACGGTTTATATATGTAACGACATGGCAGGGGGAGATTCTGCAGTGCTCCAAGTTAAGGGGCAACCATGCACCCTGAGTACTATTTGAAATTCATAATATTCGGAGGGCTTACTTGCAATAAAAAATATGACAGAAGCCACCCTTTGTCCACGGAGCTTCCACTTTCTCCACACTGAAACAACAGTGTGGGCAACCTCTGATGATATCTGTTCTTAATAAAAGTTGGATAGTAGAACACATGGATGCAGAACTGTTACTACAACTCATGCACACGTGTCATCATAATGTGCCATTTTTTCCTGCCCAAACCGTCGTAGTTATGTGTAACATTCTAGCTACCTGTTTAAGCTTAAATCGTAAACAATACTTACTAGGTTGTTATCTGCTTTGGTTCAAAAACTTTTAGTCCTATAGTGTTTTTGCAAATATGGACTCATTTAAAACTTTTCTTAACTTGTTTATGGAACATGAAATATGAGCCACGCGTAAAATGAAGCATGTAATACAAGCGATAGAGCCTAGGGCTTAAGCATTTAACAATCATGATACATAGATAAACATGGCAATTATAGCAAACTTAACAAACAAATAACAAAGTGGTTCAACAAAGTGGTCCAAATACTCATTGCATATCTAGATCCAGTACATATTTACTAATACAAATAATGTACATAGATAACAAAGACTAATGGAACACTACTCCATTTAGTCTGTACAAAACATCAACACGGTAGACGATAAAAATCTCGCTGCTGCCAAGAGAATTTGGCCTTCACACTTCCTCGGGGTCTCCCTACTCCTCCTCCTTCTCAGGGTCCTCCTCCATGGAATCCTTCTCGTTTGAGTCTTCCTCCTCACACTTGCACCTCGCCTCGGGTATATTGAACAGTCTGCTCGTGGGTCAGTCCACCAGCTAATACTTAGGATCTGGACCTCGGGTCTCCTCGAGGGTATCGGCATTTGTCGCTGGAATCATAAACGAATGGGGATGACAACATTGCGTTTTCAGTGAAAATCCTAGAGTAGGACTATCTGTCCTTGATTCATTTATGATCCAGGCCGCTCAGGAGATCTATAAGTGTCAAAGTATACTAAAATCCCTGCTCATTTTATTATTTACTAGTCTTGAACAACTTTATCTACTTTATTAGGTGATTGAGAAATTCTAATCTTTGCATTACTTATTAAGGATATACCATCACGCTTTCTATTACTTATTCAAACGCTTCTCCAATTTATGGTTTGAGGAAAATCATGACATCATCTACAAAGAAAAGGTGTGTAATTAGTGGGACATGGGTGGTGACCCTGAGCCTTTGGAGCTTCCCTTCATGTTGGCAGATCATGTAGGATAGTGCATCCATGGCAAGGATGAATAAATAGGGTGATGGTGGGTCTCCTTGTTGGAGCCCTCTTTTAGGTGTTAGTTTTTGGGATAAAATCCTATTAACCTTGAACCTGTATTGGACACTTGTGACACATTTCATTACCCTGCTCACCCATTCTTGCATGAATCCATATTTTCGCAAACAACCTTTGAGGAAGTTCCATGCCAATTTGTCATAAGCTTTGCTCATGTCTAACTTGGAAGCTAAACTATTTTTTGCACATCATGTTTGTTGTTTCAGAGAGTGCATAATTTCATGTGTGATCAGGATGCTATCCTCAATTAGTCTACCTCCTATGAAAACACTCTTATTTGGAGTAATTATCTCATTCATGTGTTTTATATATATATATATATATATATATATATCTTTGCACAATAATTCGAGTAATGATTTTGTAAATAAAATTGCAACAACTAATTAGGCAGAAAGCAAAAATCTCATCAGGATGTAAAACTTTTGGAATCAGGACAACAATAGTTTCATTAATATCATTAGGAATTTCACCTGTTAAAAAGAAGTGCTTTATAACTTCACATACATTTTGACCAACTATTTCCCAATTCCTTGGATAGAATAGATTGTTCAATCCATCTCCTGCTAGTGCCTTAAGAGCTCCTAGATTGTGCACTGCTTCTTTGATCTCTTCAGTTGATACTTTCTTGTTGGGTTCTTCGGTAATCTCATCCTTTACCTTGATTGGAATTGTTGCCAGGCTTTCCTCCATTTCATGTCCTCCATGGGACTCAAAAAGATCTCCATAATGCTTGATATTACATCTGTGACTTCCTATTGTCCCTCTACCCACTCGCCGTGCTTGTTTTCTATTCTTTGGATCTTGTTGATGTCTCTTCTTTGTACGATGGAGGCATGAAAAAAGCGAGAGTTCTTGTCAGCATATTGTAGCTACTTCAATCTTGCCATCTTCCCCTAATATTTTTCTTCCTGGCCCCACTACTTTATAATTTGTAACTTGATCTGGTTAGTCTCCTCTAAGTTCTCGTTGGTTGGGTTTGTGTTAATCAGCATTTACAGCTTGGCCTTTACCATATGTATTTCCTTTGCTACGTTTTCTAAAGTCCTCTTGTTCTGGTCTCTCAGTTCTTTATTCAAATCTAGTCTTAAAAATTATAAGATATACATTATTATTATTATAAGAATCCTTTGAATAAAGAATTTTAACTCTAGTAAATGTAGTCTCGAAAATAAACATTAGGCCGAAAACAAAAGAAAAATATATATATATATATATGTGTGTGTGTGTGTGTGTGTGGGGTAAAAAATATGTTTGGGCTAATTTGGGCTGGAACCTGAAACCTGTATATTGAAGCTTCAAAATTGAGGCCTTTCCTTTTTTTCTTTTCAGCCAACGATAGTTGTGGCTTTTATTGACCAAATACAGAATTTTGGCTTTTTTGGAGTCTGAGCTTCAACATTTCTCATTTTTTTTTTCTATCACCAATTTAGTTTGAAAAGTATACCAAAGATAAACATCTCTTTAATTGAAGGTGCTTTTTTGTTTGTACTGATGTAAGAGTATAACAACTGCTTATGAAAAAGATTCAATAAAGGGAGCCAAACCATATAAGAGAAGTAATTGTATGTTTTAAATCTACAGAAATTTAATATAAAATGCAGATTAAATTCTTAAATAAGTCCCTCACAATTTTACGATCAAATAAATTAGTCCCTTAAAAATAAAATAAAATCATATTGGCCCTTCACGATTTAATTTTTGGATAAATTAGTCTCTTACAATTTGACTTTTAGATAAAACGACACCCAATTTGATTTTCGAACAAATTAACCATTTACAAATAAGTGATATTAAGGTAATAAATACATTGCGAAACTTATTTGTTCAAATTTTTCGTTTGTGAGAGGTCATATACAAAAAAATTTTATTAGACACCAACTTATCCAATGGTGAAATTATGAATGACCTGTTTGGAAGTTTACTCTAAAATGTATTATTCCAAAGAAAAGGGCTTGACATTTTGTAAGGATAATGCGAAAAGAGATCTACCTAGTTATTATTTTATTAAAGATTAAATAACTACTTGGTATAATTATTTAGCCTAGTGTAAGTTCTTTAATTATGTAGAAACAAATTAGGCGCGTTTCACTTTCCACAGCATACATACAAATAAAAGTATGTCCAAACTAACATTAATTATTTGTTACACATTGGATTAACATTACTTGCACTATCGCGACTTAATGGAAGAGAGTCTGTCTAGAAACTGCACAAAATTTTCGTCTGTATCTAACATGCTAATTCTTACATATTTTTGGCTAACCCCAAAGTGTGTTCCACTTCTGGTTAAGATGTTGTGTCCTCGAAGGAAGCTTTCGCAGTCTTCTACATTTCCCTCACACTTTAACCACACAAAAGCTGCAAAACAGGGTATGAAGAAAGAATCAATGACATCATTTTTCAGAAACAAATGAATGCTTAAGCCATAATTTTTAGAGAAATTGTTGTGTCGCGTAGCATAATAGGGAGAAAACTCTAACTAACTTTGTTAAGAGTTAGTTGTAGTTAGTAGCTTGTGTTAATTAGAAGGGTAGTTAAGTTAGTTACAAAGTAACTTGCATCTCAAGTCACTATCTATGTGTATATAAGAGCCTTGCTCTCTAACTTGCAAGACAAGTTTTTCATTTCAATCCAATATGCTTTGCACATTCTGTTATGGTATCAGTTGAGAAATTCTGCACCTCTCTGCAAGCCTTCTTGCTTTTTCTTTCTCTTTCCTTCACTTTCCTGCATTTTCTTGACCACTTTCTCACCTCGACGAACTCCTATGGCGACTGCTTCTGACTCGAGTTCCACCTTGGATCCTGCTTCCGATCCTGCCTCTCCGTACTATCTACATCCCAACGAGAACCCGTCCTTGATTCTCGTTACATCACTCCTTCATGGAGGAAATTACCATAGCTGGTCCCGCGCCATGCGCATGGCTTTGCTTTTGAAGAATAAGATCAAATTTGTCGATGGTTCCATCACCATGCCGAGTCCTTCTTCGCCTGTGTATGGCCAGTGGGAACGGTGCAATCACATGGTGATCTCATGGCTGATTCATGCAGTGGAATCATCCATCGCACAAAGCATCCTTTGGCTTGATAAAGCCTACGACGTTTGGACCGAGCTCCAAGAACGTTTCTCTCAGGGAGACTTCCTCCGTATAGCAGACTTACATGAATTGCAGCCTTGCGCCAAGGTGACTCGTCTGTCACCAAGTTCTTCACAGAATTGAAGGTTCTTTGGGATGAAATCGATGTGTTTCGACCAATGCCACTCTGCAAATGTCCTGTCCAATGTGCCTGTGGGGCGTTTCTTGAATTGAAGAAAAGGATCAATGCGGATCGAGCGATCAAGTTCCTCAAGGGACTCAATGAGTCTTTCAATCCAGTTCGGTCTCAGGTACTTTTGATGGATACTCTTCCTCCTATTAATCGCATCTTTGCCCTGGTTCTACAACATGGGCTCCAATTGGCATATGAAAACACTGATTCTAGAGTTAGCTTGAATTATGCTACTCCCAAACCTGTGGTGACTGATAATGCCAAGAAGCAACAATTTGATCAAGGAAAAGGCAAACCAGGCGGCAAGAAATGTTCTTTCTGTGGTTATAGGGGGCACACGGTTGATGAGTGCCATAAGAAACATGGCTATCCTCCTGGCTATAGATCCAAGAAAGCCACTGCTAATGCTGTCACTGCTATGGATGCTGATAATACTCCTGTTAATGCTTTCAATTTTACTGCTGAACAGTATCAAAGCCTTCTAGCTTTGATCTAGAATCCATGTCCTAGCCCTTCTTCACAAGTGAACATGGCTGCCTCAGCCACTTCTGGTTTAACACCCACCACAGGTACTCCTTGGCTCCTGGATTCTGGCGCTTCTAATCATATTTGTTGCTCTTTGTTTTACTTTCAAGCATACCAGGAATTATCTCCTCCTATAGTCATTAATATGCCTAATGGCCAAGTTCTATATGCCAAATATGCTAGAACAGTTCGTCTATCTGCATCTCTATGCCTTTCCAATGTGCTGTATCTTCCTCACTTTCAGTTCAATCTTATAACTATCACACGTTTATGCACGGATTTGGATTGTAAGCTCACTATGCTCTCTGATAAATGTCTCATCCAGGACATTCACAGCTTGAAGCAGATTGGCATTGCTAAAGCTAGAGATGGCCTTTATGTGCTAGAAAGCCCTCTGCCTTCTTCCACTTCTGGCTGTGCCTCATCATTTGTGAATTCAATTTCAGTAAATAAATTTGACCTTTGGCATTTTAGATTAGGTCATATAGGCATAGACAAGATGAAACAGTTACATGATGTGTACAATTTCATTCCCATTTGTAAAGATACATCTCCATGTGATATATGCCATTTCTCTAAACAGAAAGTTGTTCCAATTACCATCAGTCATTCTGTATCTCTTGCTCCTTTTGATTTGCCACATGTTGACATATGGGGTCCTGTACCAACCTCATCCATTCAAGGCCACAAATACTTCTTGACCATTGTGGATGATCACAGCAGGCATACATGGCTATATCTACTTAAGACTAAGGCAGAAGCTTCTCCTGCTCTTAAGAATTTCCTAATTCTGGTTCATAATCAGTTTGGCAAATCTATCAAGGTTATTAGATCCGATAATGGCCCTGAATTTGTGATGCAAGAGTTTTATGCCTCAAAGGGCATTGTTCATCAACTAAGTTGTGTGGAGACACCACAACAAAATGCTGTAGTAGAAAGGAAACACCAGCATTTACTCAATGTCACAAGGGCTCTTTTGTTTCAAGCCAACTTACCTGCTTCTTTCTGGTCCTTTGTTGTCATTCATGCCTGTTTTCTGCTTAACAGGGTTCCAACCAAGGGTTCAGCAAACCAATCTCCATTCAGTGTTCTTCATGACAAGTTGGCTGATCTAAGCTTTCTAAAGGTATTTGGCTGCCTGGCTTATGCCAATTCCTTACATAGGCATCGGACCAAACTAGGTTCAAGGGCCAAGAAGTGTGTGTTCTTGGGCTACAGGACTGGCACTAAGGGTTTCCTGCTATATGACCTACATTCCAGAGAATTGTTTGTGAGCAGAAATGTGTATTTCTATGAAAATTACTTCCCATATCATGGCCAGCCTTGTTCCTCAGCCTCAGAATCTCAGCAATTGGTTTTACCTGCTGCTACTTCACCTCCTGATTCTGATCATGAAATACCTACACTTCACCATCATCAGCATGAACATGTTGTTCCTATTCCCACTGACATTGTTGTCCCTGATGCTGTTGTTACACCTGAGCCTGCCAATTCCCCTAGGAGATCAACAAGGACAAGGCACCTCCCATCCTATTTGCAGGATTATCATTGTAACTTGGTAAAGAACTTCAACCCTGCTGATGTTGATCAATCTACTAACCACCCGTTGCATTCTGTCTTATCTTACAACAAGCTTTCCAACACTCACAAATCCTATGCCCTGGCTATGACCACCTTAGTGGAGCCTACTTCCTATAGTGCTGCTGTCAAGGATGAGTGCTGGAGGGATGCCATGGCTGCTGAAATCACAGCCCTTGAACAAAATTCAACCTGGAAGTTAGTTGACTTGCCTGAAGGCAAAACTCCCATAGGCTGCAAATGGGTATACAAGATAAAGCTTAAGGCTGATGGCTCAATTGAAAGGTATAAAGCCAGGTTAGTTGCAAAAGGCTTTACCCAAACTCATGGTATTGACTACATGGAAACCTTTAGTCCAGTAGCCAAAATGACCACAGTTAGGTTACTATTAGCATTGGCAGCTCTCAAGGGATGGCACCTACAACAGCTAGATGTAAACAATGCCTTCCTCCATGGTGATTTGAATGAAGAGGTCTACATGAAGCTGCCTCAAGGGTTCAAATGCTCTAAACCGAATCAGGCTTGCTTGCTGTTGAAATCCTTATATGGCCTGAAACAAGCAAGTAGACAATGGTTCTCCAGCTTTCTAGTGCACTTCTTACCCTTGTCTTCTCTCAATCTAAGTCTGATCACTCTTTATTCCTCAAAATTACTGATTGTTCCTTTACAGCCCTACTTGTCTATGTTGATGACATAATCCTAGCTGGGGATAGCTTAGCAGAAATTCAGGCCATTAAAGCATTCTTAGACAACAAGTTTCGAATCAAGGATTTGGGAGAGCTGAAATTCTTCCTTGGGCTTGAAGTGGATCGATCCAAGCAAGGGATTTCTGTGTGTCAAAGGAAATATGCCCTGGAGATATTATCTGATGCTGGCATGCTTGGCTACAAAACCCCTACACACCCCCATGGTAGCATCTCAACGCTTGTCCAAAGATGAAGGTTCTCCCCTTGATGACCTTGCAGCTTATAGGAGTTTAATTGGTCGGCTCATCTATCTAACCACCACAAGACCTGATCTGTTTTTCTCTGTTAATCACCTGGCTCAATTTATGTCAAATCCCACTGATGCTCACCAAGCTGCAGCCCACAGAGTCCTTAGATTCATCAAATCTGACCCCGGCCTGGGTCTGCTCTTTCCCTGCTCATCCCAGTTGCAGCTGAAGGCGTTTTGTGATGCAGATTGGGCTGGATGTCCCGATACTAGACGCAGCACCACTGATTTCTGTGTGTTCCTTGGTGATTCCCTGCTCAGCTGGAAATCCAAGAAATAATCCATTGTCTCCAAGTCATCGTGTGAAGCCAAATATCGTGCCCTCGCTGCTGTAACGTGTGAGATTCAATGGATCTCATACTTACTCTCTGATTTTTGTGTTATCACAGACCATGTTGCAGCCATCTTTTGTGACAATCAATTAGCTATGCAAATTGCACATAATCCTACCTTTCATGAACATACTAAACACATCGAGCTCGACTGCCACATCGTTCGCGAAAAAGTTCAGAGTGGCCTGCTCAAGCTCCTGCCAATTGCCACAAGCTACAACTTGCGGACTTGTTAACCAAGCCTGTTCCTCCTGCTATCTTTGATTTCTTACATCCCAAACTTGGCATGCTTAGCATCTTCAGTCCACACCATGCCACGTTTGAGGGGGGTAATAGGGAGAAAACTCTAACTAACTTTGTTAATAGTTAGTTGTAGTTAGTAGCTTGTGTTAATTAGAAGGGTAGTTAAGTTAGTTACAAAGTAACTTGCATCTCAAGTCATTATCTATGTGTATATAAGAGCCTTGCTCTCTAACTTGCAAGACAAGTTTTTCATTTCAATCCAATATGCTTTGCACATTCTGTTATAGCATTACATTAAATATATTTTGGATAAAAAATAGAATGATTTTTCAGCTTTATGTAGTGGTAGTGAGAAGACCAATCACTATCTCTTAAATACCATTATATATGTATTCAATAGCATATTTAGTTTCACATTTCGTGAGCACACAAAAATTTCTTTAATTTTTATTGGATTTAGCTAACATGTATCCTAAGGTCACTTGTTAAGAAACTCAAAGTAAAATGATTTTATTGAAAAATAAATTTAATAAGTCTTAAATGCAATAACGGGTATAAAAATTCACAAAATATACCCTAAGGACACTTGTTAGCAAAACTCATTTTTATTTGTAATTGTTTGTCAAGATAACATGTGACATATTTATTGATCTTTAGATAAGCAAGGAGTAAACTCTTAAATTGATCTTTTAGTTTGCTAGTATCGGTTAAGTTCATTTGCAAGTTATGGAAAATATTTAATTCGTCCTAATGTTATTAAAAGTTGATTAAATTAACCTTTTGACGCCAGTCAAGTTAGTTTATTTAAAGATTAATTTAATTGATTTTTGACAACTTTATAAACGAATTTGTTACTTTTTTTTTATAACTCGAGGATAAACTTCACTTACGTAGCTTGAGGTCAAATTAATTTGAAGGATTATATTTCTGTATTCATCGATCTTAAAGCGTTCTTACAATTCTTTCTCGCAATTTATATATAGCATTACTCTTATGGACACGCATGAAAATAGAAATCCAATGCACCAATTTGGTTATAAATTACCTGGATGAGGCTCCAACACCTGATTGAAGAAGGTGCAGAGTGCTGGAGAGAATTTGGGGACACTGAACAATCCACTACGCTCAACTGCTACTCTAAGCTGCTCCCACCTGTTTGCCATGAGCTTGTGGCTGAACTTGAAGAACGACTCGCCGCCCTCTTTGGAGTTTCCATGCTCGCAGCTGTCAGAAACCGCCCTTAAGACCTTTGCAGCCCTTAGCTGTGAGTCCTTGGAGACTCCTATTGTGTTGAGCTCTATGAATTTGGTCATTTTCTTTGCTACCTCTTGGTCTTTCACAATAGACCAACTACAAAAGTACCAAGTGAAATCTCTTCAGAAATTCAAGTAATCTAACTTCTCGGTTCTCAACAACTTTTTTCTATAGATCAAAATGTCCCTTAACTATGGCATAATTTAGCGCTTACAAAAGTACTTACAAATCACTCTCTAATAAAAGAACTTTAGAATTAGACCCAATGCATAAGCAAAAAGACCGACTACATGAGCCAACCCCTGTTGGCACTACCAGTTAAGTAGTTAATCTCTAACCAACTCAACAAGCCCTAACTAATTTCTCTAATCTGAGTTATACTATAGCAGCTTTCAAACAATCTTATGGCATATGATATGTAAAGCATCAATCTGGTACCAAAAAATAAATTGTAACATATCTGATGTCATTAAAGTTTGGACTAATGTATATAAAAATGAGTAGAAACAAGTAACTGAGAGGGACACCTACACAGGATAGCTCCTATATAAACTTACCCTATGCGCATTCCCGCATGACCAGTGCTTTTAGAGACGGTGAAGAGGGTTACATCATGGTCTGCAGGGGATGATATTGGAGTGTATTGTGGCCAGTAATAGGCTAGGTCATGAACCAGCAGTCCCTGGCTTCGGTTCACGACAGAGCGCCTCACATACCCATCAGGGTTGTTTGGAGAGGTAACCAGCTCAATGTAGGGACCTTCTTTCTCATAACTTTCTGCGTCGCCGCCCCATTTGTATAGCCCTGATTTCTGGTAATCCGTCATCGATGGGTACGACTGCCAAGTCATCAATTCGCTCGTCAGCTCAATGAGAAAAAGATCATCAATCATTCAATCTAAAAAGAATGCAACAACTTTTATCTCGTCTCATGTCAAAATTTCACTTGATTTTTTGGTTGCGTCTCATCAAAGTGACAAGGTGGCGTAGAATCCTAACATAAGAGGAGGATCCATTCGCATTTTCTTTCCTATCTTGAACACAATTAGGATTCTGCAATGCCTAATAATTTAATTATATGCTAACCGACTTTTATGAATTATGAATGAGCATTGCCAATTGGATTATAAAATCTTCCAAAATTAAGTCAAGTGTCAGTTACACCAGAATAAGTAATAAAGGCTGATGATACATTTTCCTTCTGTTGGTTATGAATTTAATGAATGATCTCCTAGCTACGATTTTTCAAATCTAAATTTTGGTGTCAGTTTCAGCACATGCGACTGTTCGATATGTATCAATTATCATGTGATCAGTTGCAGGCATGCAATAGTATTTGTCCGAGAGTGAGAGAGTGAGAGTTTCCCCTCCGTTTAAAATACTTGTCTAATTTGTTTTTTCAGGTGAGTATTTAAAAAATGATTAAAAATTGTGAAAGTAAAAAAAGATTGATAATATTTTTATACTTAATTATCTTTATTTATAATGAGTGATTAGAATAATTATAATGAATAAGTATGAGAGAGAATTTACTTATTAATAATAATATGTTAAAAAAATAATTAATAAGGTTTAAATTTTAGACATAAGCAATTATTTTATAATAGACCAAAATAAAAAGTGAAATTATTTTAAAATGGAGTGACTAACAAGTTAGCATTAATAATGGAGTTTAAATAGCATAGATCAAGAAGCAGAAAATTAATTACGCGATACAAAAGCAGAGGAAATGGCAGGAACATATTGAATGCTATAATTGACATGCGTGTCTCGTTCACCTTATATCATGTATACTCTCCGTCTCAAGAAATTGTATACCTTTTTATTTTGGTATTTTGTTTAAATAATAGTTTACTTCTTAAATTAAAATTACATTAATTATTTTATCTATTCTTTAATATTAGTCTCTTTTAAATTTTTTTAGGTTTATTTATAATTTAATGCATCTAGACTATCTGAATGCATTGAATTATTAATGAATTTAAAAGGATAAAATGGATTAATATTAAAGAACTGAGAAAGTATTTTTTTTTAGAATATTCCTGTTTAATGAGAATAGTAAAAAATAGAATAATAGATAAAAAAAATTAATAAGATAATTTTATAAAATATTTTTTAATTTTATTAACTTTAAGATTTTTTAATATTTTTTCAATACGCATGCAAAATAGAAAGTTCACAATTATTTGACGTATGGATAATTTTCTGAAGAATCTCACATGGCAAGTTAGAGAACGAGATCATCACAGTCCTAAGTAGTCGGATAAAGAAAATTTCTTGCACGTTCTTGGCAAGCCATTTTATTTGAATTTGTAATATATATTTATCGGATAATGTTTTATCCAAACAAATATATAAACTCCATTTATTGTTGTTACACGAAATTAGATGACACTGCGTCAAACCAAACAATTACACGAGCCATGTCATATTCCGCGGCAGAGTAGATGCTTAAATAGTTATAACTATTTGTAACACCGCCAAGCTAAGATTTGTTAAAGGAGCATATGAGAATTCCTTTTATATCAAGTTCAAAGTGTTCAAATTTTTTTTTGACTTAACAACATTCAACTTTAAGTAGCTGAATAGACTCAAAACTAAACATAGATTGTTAATGCAAAATTTATAATCATTGAGGGAAAGAAAATTAGATAGTCAAAATTTGTTTGTCAAAATAGCTTGACATGTTTACTAAACTCTGGAAGAACAAGTGAAGGCTAAACAATTTCTATATGGTAAAACGGTACAAAATATATATAAAAAATGTGGTATTTTTGAGTGACGTACTAAAATGTGGTAATTTTTTTATAAATACCAATTGTAACGATTCATTAAAATAATGATAAAATATTAATAATTCATTAAAATAATAATGAAATATATAAATCGTCACAATTTGAGACGATTTATATATTTCATTATTATTTTTTTATTATTTTAATAAATAGTCATAAAATATGGTAATTTATTAAAAAATTATCATATTTTGATAATTTATACAATGGCCACAATATAGTATTTATACTTTGTAAATTTCACATTCAAGTAAATTTTTCGCAAATGAACCACATTACTTTATTTCGTGAAATCATAGTTTAGTGGTAGGGTATTATACTAGATACATACGCGGGGATTAAACATTTCTCTTTCAATAAAACATGGTATACATAATTGTAACTAACTCACCGAGTAATAGGGTGAAGCAGAGACAACGTTGATAGGTTCGGCAGCATCAGGAGGCGACAGGGCATAGAGTGCAGCTAGAAAGAGCTGTGACGAACCTGTCCCAACAACAATGTGACGATCTTTCGTGATTGCATTCCCAACCACCGCATGCAGCCTCACCACCTCCTTGGCGAACTCGGGCTCAAGAAACCAACAAATGTTGGTCACATCTGAGAAATAACTCATTGATTGCCATCCATGGATTGTGATTGCCGTCTTCTCGCCCGTTTGTCGCCAAAATCCTTCGTATACTGTTGGATCACCACTACAACAGAAATATCAATACTATGTTATGTGCTATCACATTTTGTTAGTTCCAAATTGCTAGGGATACATTCCATCGTAACAAAGTCTCAGATTTCAAATTTTATGAATGGAAAAAATAGGTAACAACTTTATCCCATAGTAAATTAGTCTAACTCAAATGAACTTATTCGAGATCTAATAAATTTTTGGAATTTCTTAAAATTGACTAATATAGTTGTAAATTACAATTAAAATTGTTTTCCACTCTAATGTTTAATTTAACAAACAAGGAATACTTCAAATAGAATACTCCCACTGAATAAAAGTGAATTGTTACACACTTTTCTATATTTTATATTCATTGTATTTCAAAGTTTTTACCTATGTTATGGATTAGTTGACTACAACATGTCAAGGATTGTAACACCCTAACTTGCCAAATATGCTTAAATCGATTTTGATGTTCACTAGTTGTCACTTTATAGTATTTCATTATTTTAGACTTAGATCTTGAAATTATGTAGAAATTTGAAATTTTTTGTAAACCATTTGAAATGTGAGTCATGCATTGAGGAATGACACCTTGAGTAAACGGTGAGCATGAACAAGATTAAGACGACAACAACCTAGTAAATAACCACAACATACACAATTATGCTGAATGACCGCAGTGTGTGTGTATATATATAATCATCAGCAAATTTATACATGGGTAAATAATAACAGTCATCACATAAATCAAATAAAGACACAAATGCCAACTAAAACGAAAACTGGACCTAATCAGGAATAACATAACCCGTGGAAAAACATCTCATGAATCTTCAAATGTCTCATGTATCACAGGGAAATCTCCTTGAACAATGACTCCATGTAGGTCCTATATCAGGATGGTAGAAACTACAACCCCTCCTAACACGAGCATCACTGAAAAGAATTTGATATGTCCTAATTGTATTGTACCCATTCTAAGGTAAGGTACAAGGCTTTGCTCCTAAGTTGATGGGGTAGGCAGTTGTAACTGCACCTCAAGTCTGGGAACCTCTAAGGAGCTCTCCGAAGGATTCTCCTCTTTCTTCTCAACATCATCTGGTACATACTGCAATCCTACAATGGATGAGGATGTTGGTACTGCAGGAACTTGGGAGAAATTCATGATCGCTGTATAAGGGAAGCTTGCCTTTGATACCTAGAACTGAATGCAGAGTGGTATGAGAAAATGAATTTCCTCAGTAGATTCCTATGCACTGACTAAATGACATCACATCAGATTTCGCCATTTGGGTTGTGCCTAGGTGAGCATACATACATATAATGTTTATTTATTTATCTTGACCTAGTCCTGAACGGTTACCAATTAAACCTAACCTTTCCTTTAATCTAACATTTATCAATACAATAAGGCATAATGGTAAATAAACATAATGATGAAGCTCGAACCATTTATAGATGCATTATGTTATGGCATTCCTTTAACCATTTCTCCTTTACATTATTTTTCTTGAGTATACAGGGGGATTGGTTATCAGCTTGGGGGATACAACTTCGTTTTTATTTGGAGTTGAGCTCAATCCGTGGTAATGAACCACATAAATAGTCCTAACAACACATACATCATCATTAACCAATGATTTATGATGGCCGAAGTGACTAGCTAACTGCATTAGCCTAAGGGAATCATTATTCTCCTTCCTATACACTTGAAACATTGGGTGTACAACCTCTGGACCAACAACGAGATTGGTCGAAGTGATCAGCTAACTACACTAGCCCAAAGGACCTGCTCCAAAAAGGAAGCATCATACCATTCTTTACTAATTAGACGGGGATGGGACCTAATCTATGTTTTTTTCTTAAAATTTTTTATGGAATTTGCCTCAATTAAGAACTTAAGCAGTCTTCCACTTGCATTTGAAAAGAAAAATCATATAGCACACTTATATAAGGAGTTGTGATATATTCTTTTATGCATGCTTATAAACTTAACATTATTCAAACTCTCATTACAATGCATAACTTAAGCATCATTATAAACATGAACATAGTCATAATAATGGGCAATAACATAGACATAAGCATAATCATAATCATCACCTATCATAGCATATCTAATCACAACAAAAATATGTAACAATCCCAACATAAACATAGACATATCATTAACTAGAAATGTAAAGTTATTGTTAGAACCATACTTACAGTACTTCCACGCTTTAAGCCACAATACATTATAAATTAAGACCTTATGGTCATCTGTTTGTTCTTAAGTCTTTCAGTTAGCCAATAAGATATAGTCCTAATTCTAAACTCAGGGACTTAAGGGAAATCACAAAATATACGTTTGAGATCTCCCTTTTTTTCTGTAGGCCACCAAAAACATAACCATTCACTTTCAATCCTTTAAACTAACTCTTGTGAAACTCTCAGTGAATAAACCATTTAATTCACATGACAAACCATTTACTTCAAGGATATGTCACTAGGGCCCCACAAGGATTACTAATTCACTAAGGTTTTCCAAAATAGAAAACCCTAAGGTATTTTAGTGCTCATAGTTGAATCTCCATCAATGAATTCTAGTATGAATTTAGCCACTTAAACAACTCAAAGGATTGAGATCAAAGTAGCCAAATCACAATAAAACACTTTAACTCAATTAAAACTTGTTCTTTCCAAAAACTTCCAAACATCAAATTTGTTCACTAAAACATAAGGAACTAGAAAACATCACCATTTTTCATGAAAACTAATCCTAACCATTTTAACTAACCAAGGCTGAGACCCTAGCTTCCAAGTATGTTCAAGAGATTAATTTTTTATCAAAACACTTTTCACAAACATATGGTTAAATCTTTTAAGGAACACAAAAACACAAAAATATTTCAAAGACACAAACCATAACCCCATAAACCACTCATGGCCGAACGTAGCATGACCAAAATACAAGCCCACATACTTTGAGTTTTAGCCAAAACTCTTTTCATAAACCATGCTTAGAATGTTTTGAGGATTCTATGATGACATGTAGGTTTAGCGACCATAAAGTGTTGGATAGAGTGTCTAAAGTAATCCGAACTAGTGGTGGCCCATAGAAGAGAGAGAAAAAAGGAAACAATCATGCGTTCAATGGAGCGACAAAAAAGGGCTCTGTAGTGGCATGAAGCTGTAGTCCCACATCAAAAGCAACATCTAGAGGGGGTCTTGAGCTCACCCTATATATAGAAGTATTCCATGAGTGTTTAGACTTGCTAATTCACTCAAGAGCTCGAAGGTTTCACTTTTAGTGAGACCATTTGCTTTAGTTATATTTTATTCTATTTTCTCTCTTTTTCTTCTGTCCATGGGGAAACAATGCCTCCACGTAGGGTGTCAGAAACTTCTAGGTGAGGGGCTTTCTTCACGGTCTATTTTTAGACCATGTATTATTTTTAAAAAGTATTTATTTTATGCATGTTTTTATGAAATCTTAGGAGGCGAAACTTAGTATTTTCTTTTAAGTATTTGTGAAATTAGTTATTATTTAAGATTTTCCTTAATTAGTAAAATAGTTATTAAAGGAGGCTGTTTATGAAATTATTTTAGAAAGTCATGAAAACTATTTTAGAACTACATGAGACTACATATCCTTATTGCATTAAATATATCATGTTGAATGTGCTTGAATGATTATGAATAACTTATTTTATGCTATTAGCTGAGGCGTTACGTTATAACGTTCATGTTATGTTATGATTATTTAAATGTTGTTAAGAAAGTTATATCTAGGATAGAATTGTAAATCAACGACAACCTACGTTGACCATTGGTACCATTATACTAAGAATCATGATTAACAATCAAGGATCTATGGACTTAGGTAGCGTATCTCCTGCCATCGTGACATAGATGCTTAAGTAGTGCGTCAGACAAACTATTAGGAATCTATGGACTCGAGTAGTGTATCCAAACTATCGTGGCCTAGATACTTGGGTAGTGCATCATAATCTAAATAGTAATACTCAAGATCTGTCTGTCTAGATATTTTCCTTATTTAATGATTATGCTTCAAATAAAATTATGTTTATTATAAAGTATTATTACTATATAAATGTTTTCATGCTTGATATTATATTATGTATAGCATCTGCATGTCATGTTTTCAAAATGTTCCATGTCACCGAGTGGGCAGTCATTTGTTGAAGCTCTCCCTAGAGTTCTTAATCATCAACCTCTCCCTCCAGTTGCAAGTTACGATGTAGAAGCAGCAATGCATGGAGATAATGGTCAGTTGCAACGATGTCAGAATTCTTGAGTTAGCAATCACCTTGAGGTGAAATTATCTATAAGGCATGTTAGTTTTATTTTAATTTGTAATCAAGTCAGTGTCTACAGTGCTCCAATTGTATATAAGCAGGATCTTCAGACTAATCACATATTTTACATGTACAATTGTATTTATTATAAAGAGTTTGTGTTTATTCAAAAAAGGAAGTTTTTATTTGTTTTTATTTAAAGATAAAATGCACTTTTTTTTACGAAAAACGTTCCTAAGAGGCTTTTGTGAGGGAACTAGTCCCTTACGTGTTGGTAACGATTTTTGAGTCGTTATAATGTGGTAGCAAAGTAGTAAGTTTCCATGTGTATATTGGAGCAAGTGTCCTTAAGTAAAGTTACGATTGTGTAAATGGTAGGCGCCTCATTTATACAAGGCGTGATGTTATATAAGGCTTATAGGATGTTAGTCATGTCAAGTCTAGGGTTAGTTAGAAGAGTTAACCATTTCTAGAGCCAAGTATGTAAGCCAGAGTCAGTTATGTCAGTTATGTCATGTCTAGGATCAGTCAGAGGAGTTATCCATGTCTAGAGTCAAGTAAGCATGCTAGAGTCAGTTATGTTAGTTATGTTAGTCGTGTCTTCTTTCACTCCTTTTTGTCACGCCTAGTCAGCATATGTTAGAAAGTCAAGCAGGTAGCCATAAGGATGGTTGAGGAAGATCAGAGTGATGTAGTGGAAGCATAGTAAGGCCAGAAGGAATAAGTTCATGACATTTGGAGGACCAAATGTCTTAATGTGGGTATATTGTGATGACCTGTAGGTTCAATAACTTTAAAGTGTAGGATAGAGTGTCTAAAGTAATCTAAAGTTGTGGCCGCTCATAGAAGAAAGAAAAATAAAAGGAAACAAAATGTACGCTGCAGGGGAACGGCGGAAAAAGGGCGTTGTAGTGCCCAGGGTGCGCTATAGCGACATGAAGCTAGAGTTCCACTTCAAAAGCAACATTTAGAGGGGGTCTTGAGCTCCCATATATATAGAAGTCTTCCATGAGCGTTTAGATATATTAATTCACTCAAAGAGCTTGAAGGTTCCACTTTTAGTTGGAGTATTCGCTCTAGTTATATTTTATTCCTTTTCCCTCTTTTTCTTTTGTTTGTAGGGAAGCAGTGCCTCCACATAGGATGTCAAGAGCTCCCAATGTTCGTGCTCCATAGTTGTCAGCTATTTCTAGGTGAGTGTCTTTCTTCACGGTCTATTTTCAAACCTTGTATTATGTTTAGAAATTATTTATTTTATGCATGTTATAATGAAATCCTAGAAGACGAAACTTAGTATTTTCATTTAAGTAATTGTGAAATTAGTTATTATTTAGGAATTTTCTTATTTAGGAAAGTAGATATTTAAGGAAGCTATTTATGAAATTATTTTAAAAAGTCAAGAAAGTATTTTAGAACTACATAGGACCATATATCCTTATTGCATTAAATATATCATGTTGCGTGTGCTTGAATGATTATAAATAAGTTATGTTATGCTATCAATTGAGGTGTTATGTTATAATGTTCATGTTATGTTATGATTATTTAAATGTTGTTAAGGAAGTTATATTTAGAATAAAACTATAAGCGACATCATACATTGATCATTGGTACCATTGTAGTAAGAATTAGGACTAACTATCAGGGATCTATGGGTTTGGGTACCATATCCTCAACTATCGTGGCCTAGGTGCTTGGGTAGACTAAGTATTAGGAATCTATGTACTCGGGTTGTGTATCCCAACTATCGTGGCTTGGATACTTGGGTAGTGCGTCATAAGCTAGACCATAATGCTTGAAATCTGTTTGTCTAAATATCTTCCTTATTTAATGATTATGCTTTGAATAAGATAGTATTTTATTATAAAATACTATTACTATATAAATGTTTTCATGCTTGATATCATATTATGTATTGCATCTACATGTCATGTTTTTGAAATGTCCCATGTCGTCGTACAAGCGGTCATTCACTGAGGCTCTCCTTAGAGTTCTCACTCCTCAACCTCCCCCTCCATTTGCATGTTAAGATGTAGAAGCAACAGTACATGGAGATCATGGTCAGTTGCAGTGACGTCAAGATTTGAGTTAGCAGTCACCTTGAGGTGAAGCTATCTACAGGGCATGTTAATTTTATTTTAATTTGTAATCGAGTCAGTATCTAGTGTGTTCCAATTATATACAAATAGGATTTTCATACCAATCATATATTTTACATGTACAATTGTATTTGTTATAAAGAGTTTATGTTTATTCAGAAAAGTAAGATTTTTATTTGTCTTTAATTAAAGGTAAAATGCACTTCTTTTTACAAAAAACGCTCCTAAGAGGCTTTTGTAAGGGAATTAGTCTCTTGCGTACCGATAACAATTTTGGGTAGTTACAGATTCTAAAAACATAAACACTTTTCATGAAATCATATTCTATCCCTTAAATTTGCCCCAAAACTAAAATGCTTCAAGTCATACTCAACTAATCACAAAACTCATTTTTGACCAAAGATTACTTCATGGAAAAAGTTTAGAATTTGACAAGGAAACCAAATATGAACTTGAATCTAAAAAAAACCTAAGGGAGACTTATGAACTTCAAAGGGCAACACCTATGACCTTGTGAAAAACTCATTTTTGACAAGAACTCTCTTCATGAAAAACTCTTGGAATCTTTCTAGAAGCTCAAATATGCAACTAAAATTGAAAACACGCATGGAGAATCACATGAACCCTATATGGCCGAATTTAAGAGGGGAGTGTATGGATGTGTTTTATACATTTTGTTGTAGAAAACGACAAAAAGAACAACATATGTGAAAATGGAAGTCATCAAAGAAGAGTTGAGCACATAGGTGCATAGAAACCACCTAAACGCGAAACCGCTTGTAGGAGCTTGTAGAAGAGGATGAGGGCATCATCTTCTGTGAAGGAATTATGTTGATTAGAGATGTATTTGAGGGTGTTTGGGGTGGTGGAGGCCACGAATTTGGTGGTGGTTGTGGTGGCAGTCATGTAGTTTTCTTGGTTAAGTTAGAGGAAAGAGAAGAGAGAAAATGAGGGATTTGGTGGTGGTGGAAGAAGAAGTCTTCTACAAAATGAAAATTAGTGAATGAAGTGAATATAATGAGATAGAGAGCAGCCAAAATTCAGACTTGAGTTAGGAGAGAGGAAAAGATAAGTCAAATGGTCAAATTTTGTAGTGTGGGTCCCACAAGTATATCAAGTCTTTGCAAGACCTCAGGGAGAGTCAGAATTGGTCCTAGATCCAAAACCTAACTTTTGAGTTGGAACTCTGATCGACGAGTCATCAGTGGCTATGTAATTATCTTAGAACGAAGGTTCTAAAACTCTAAACTCCTCAAAGATGGTACCTTGAACATTACTTGAGACTATATGTGGGTCCCTGGTCAAAGATNAGAGAAAAAAAATGATAGCAAAGAAGAAAGAAAAAAATATAAAATAAGAAAAATGAAAAAAAAAACACCATGCATTGCATAGCAGCAGAGTGAAGAGGACATAACAAGTTGGAAGTGGACTTCCATTACGCAGACTGGACCCCACAATGCAGTGAGATCATGCAGGTCGAAGATTCTAGAGGAGAGAGGACCCATATGGAAATGTGGGGAAAAATATTGACAGTGAAAAAATGGAAAATACAAAAGGACAAATACACAAATAAAGCAATAAAATTGAGTGATGAGTCACGCTTGGGGCGGCTAAAAGTTAAGAAAAAAGAAATCTAATCTTTAAACTGAGACAACACAAGGTGCCCTTCCACAATACCTTGATGGTCACGGCCGAAAGGGAGTGAGTAGTTCCACCAGTTTGTTCATCGTGCATATGACCCGCCATAGTTTTCTTCCCATGGTTATAAAACTCAGACACAGTAATTAACTCGATCAGAACGTTAGACCCATTATAACTAGTCGTTGGATAGCAATTAATCTAATTCTAAGAAGAGGTCTATTCTTATTTTTGCCGCTGCATGAATTGAATTATACTTTTTCTGATCAAATTTTGCATTATAGGTATTGGCAAGCAAAAGTCAAAGGCTAGATTGATGCTGCAAATAATGATTTTGATAGCCAAATGTCAATGTGAATATTTGTGAAGCGCTCATGGTGTTGGGCCAGTGGTGCTACGTTAGACCTACTTGGCCACTCTATAATCTCAATAGCACAATTGAGCTACCTACAAAGGACTAACAAAAGCAATGGTATTTAGTTTGCCAAATCATCTCTAGGCTTAATCATTGGGGGAAAAGAAATACTGGTGTTTTACCCCTGTTTTCAAAGTGACTATGACAAAGTCTAATGATGTTAAAACTAAATCATTGACCCATAAAAAGGAGTGGATTGGCGTTTAACAGCAATCTCACCTTTTTTAATTGATGAAATTATGATTTTCTTCTTGTCTTTTATTAGAGTATCTTCACAAAGATTGGAGCAAAATTAAATCTTCAAACACTGTTAAAATATATTTGCGAGGGTCCCTCCTTAGGTTACTCTTCATTTAACTTTTGTTGGTGAATAAAACTGTGAACCTAAGTTTATGTAAAAACAATATAGTTCTTATTCTCCCATCTACATGTAGAGTGCACACGGTTGGGTTTGGGGTTAAAAAATGCAACCTAAATAAATGAATTTAGGTTAGATTGGATCAATTAAAAAAATTTTGAGCAAACACAACCCAACTCAACCCAATGTTAATTGGGTTAGATGGGATCAAATAATTGAGTTATTATTATTTTAAAAATAATAAATGACCACCCCCTCTATTTTGTTTTGGTAGACCAACAAACAATCCATTCACCCCTTAAGGGAACAACATAAACAAATAACATGGACAACACACTAAAAAAACAAAATTCATTTATTAAAAAAATAATTTTTTTTCTCTTTAGTGTCTTATTCTCTCTTTCTCCTATCTCACGCTCTCTTACTCCACTAATCTAACTTTCTTTTTCTCTTACCCACAAACCCTTTTTCTTCTTTTTCTTCTTTCTCCTCCTCTTTGTTCGTCTTCTTTTCCTTCTCAAGCTTCTTTTTGCATATTTGTGTTTGTGAGGTCCGCATCGTTCTTCTTCTTCCCATAACTTTGTTACTGATATTTTTTTTTATGTTCATTTTCATGCTAGTTTCTCTGATTTATTTGGTTAGTTTTCTTTGTTTTAAGATGTTTATTTTTAATGTGTTAGTTTATTGATACTATTTTATTCATATTTTATTTATCACTGTTTTGAAATATTGGTTTTTCTATTTTAGAGTGTTCATTTTTCTGTTTAGAGTGTTTTGTTTACAAAGATTATGTAGTAGTGGTATGAAACGTACACAATACTTGTAAAAGAAACTAATATGTTTCTATAAGAGAAATCAACCAGTCAAAAAAAAAATTAACATGATTGATAGTGATTTATTTTTGTTATTTATTATTGTTAGTTCATTTTTTAGTTTGTAGATGTGGATCATTTATTATTTTGTCGATTTCTTTATTTTTTTTAATGTGCAAAATAGTGTAAGTGATTTGCTCATAAAAGAAGAGAGGGGAGGGGTTAAAGATAGAGAATGTGAGATATTTTATTTATTTTTTTTTAGTAATGTCAAGCTTGACATAATATTAGAGATTTTAGGAGCAAATGACGTCTTTGCCACCCCCATTATTTTAAATCCTACACACGTTTCAAGCATTAAAGAACATTTTGTACATATGTGCCTAAACTATTAATGTAAAGATATAGATAGTTATTGACCCATAGTATCATAAGCTCAGTTTAAAAACTGAGAAGCAACACGTCACACAAACAATTTTGTATACTGTGTGTAGTGTGTTTGCTTCCATTATGTGGTAAAGACCACGATGACTCGTCCCTGTCTTCTCAGAAGCCCAGAGCAGGAAGCAAAGAAACAGCGGTTCCAAAGACGCAAGCCCCACCCAACCCCCCGAGCAGAGAAAAACATTGAGCCAGGACTGGCACAGATATAATTAATTAATTGAAGAAAACGTTGACCCGAATAATAATAATAGTAAAGAAAACCAATGATAGAGATGAAAATGACGATTCAATCATGCAATTGAATCGAGGTTTTCCTGAAAAATTTACCACTGGCACCGCCTCCTTATTTTTCTGTGATTTGTTGCAGCGTAGGCCTAATTAAAGTGACAAATAACTAACAAGGTTTCTCATAAGCTATGGAATTATCACTGCGTTAGTTAATTGTTGTGTATCAAATAACAATGATCTCCAAAGTTCGCTTGCTCACTGAAACACTGAAAACACCAGTAGCATTTTTTACATGAAAATCTATGTGAAGAGGAAGGCTAACTCAACTGTATTGAGTAAAATATCTCGCAAAATAATAAAAACAAATAGTTGTTCTGAAATTATATTAGCCGAAAGCATAACTCTAAGATTAAACTCAAGTATGACAAAACATGATCGGTAAGTAGAGAAGATCCACTGCCAAAACACTAGTAACATTGAACTTAATGTTAAAAAAAAAATAATAATGAAATTAAAGGAACAAGAAGAATCGATAAATACTTACTGGTCGAGGTTAATCACTCTGTTGATGCCTCCTGCTCCTGCTGATGTATGATCATTGCAAGTAGAGTTGGCCAAATTAGACGAAGTGGATGTTGATGATATGACAAAGCTTGATTCGTGGTTGGAATCAGAACTTGCAACCGAGATCCCTCTTTCTCTCATGGAGACTCGTTGATCACCTTCATACACCATTCTCAGTTTCACTATCAAGCTCACGTTCAAGGCGAGGGACAACACCAAGATGTGTCTCAGAGAGAACACGGTGGGAAGCTTCGTCATGTCTCCAAAACGAAACAGAGACAAGAACAGGGGAATCAAGAAAAGCTGAGTCGTGAAGTGAGTGAGTGAGGGAGGGATGTTTGGTTGCTGCTTTCCTCGATCAAGTGCACACTTGCCACTTATAAAGTGTGTATCTTGGGGTGCCCTTTTGGGAGAGGTGAAATGTTATTTGTGGTCGGTGGTGGTGTGAGGTATACGGTCAACTAACTAATCATTCATTATTAAATAAAATTTTAATAACATGAATGTATAAGTCTTATTAAAATTTTATTTAATAACGAATCGGTAGGGGAGCGTTCTGTCTTAGAGGGAAGGACCTGCCTGAGCAATAGTGGACGAAGTTGAAGCGAGAATGTCAGCTTGAGTAACGCAAACGTTGTTAAGAATCCAATGCCTCAAAAACCTAAGGGTTCCTCCGCAAGGTTCGTCCACAGAGAGTGAGTTAGGGCCTAAGATCAAGTTGAAAGGCGTAGTCGATGAACAACTGGCGAATATTCCTATTTAATAAAATTTTATTTAATAATAAATAACTCATAAATCGACTTATTATCTTAAAATGAATGACAAATAAATATAACTTTTTAAAAGTCATTCTTCCATTTTCATGAAGAAGAGCTTTCTACTCCCTTAAATATCTAAACTCTTAAAATTAAACAAAGAAGAGAGAGAGAATACATGAGTTATGATTGGAGGATGAAAATGTATAGCACAAGAGAAAGGTTTTCTCTGCAAATGATATAAGAATTTTTCTCCTTTGAAGAGGCCAAAGCCAAGCTTTTTACATTGCAAACAATGGTGTCTTGAAGACCATGCTAAACATCT
>QANU01114094.1:248907-297483 GCA_003254905.1 Nissolia schottii | reverse complement strand
TTGAAATATTCTCACATTATTTTCATATTAGTGTATTTTACAGACTCCTTCGAGTCACACTTGAGCTCTAAAAATAGCCTAATACTGACCCAAACGTCACCAAACGTCACGAGATCGCAAAATTATTATTTTTACCTAATACGATAGACATTAAGTAAATTCTGTGAATTTTATTCCATTTTTATCTCATCTTTTCCTTATTAACATGTTCTTAATTATTTATTAAGTGAAATTTTTAGGAAAGGAAAAAACTTGGGTTGTTACAAAATGGAACCCTATGAATTCAGCCATAGAGGAGTCCCTAGTGCTAAGATTGATTTTTATGAAAAGAGTTAGTGTTTTTCATGGTTCTTAAAGGATTCCATGATTGGTTTGTGAAAAGAGTTTTGGTAGAAAATTAAAGGGAAAATGTTAAGTTTTCAGCAACATGGTTTCGACCATGATAGGTTCCTAGGGAAAGAATTAGTTTCCATGAGAAATAATCATGTTTTCAAGTTACTAGTAGTTTAAGAAACAACTTTGACGTTCAAGGGTTTTTGAAAAGAATGAGTTCTAATCAAGTAAAGGTTTTCATTGCGATTTGGCTACAATGATCTCTCAAGTAATTTGTGTTGGTTAAGTAGCTAAAATCATCATAGAATTTCTTAGAGAGAATTCAACCATGAACATTCATGAGCCTTAAGTTTCTCTTTTATGGAAAGTCTTAGTGAATTAGTAATCTTTGTGGGGCCTAATGTCCATTAGAGACCCCTATAAGGTTTTATCCTTAAGAGTTTCATAAGAGTTAGCTTTTGTGATTGAAGGAAAATGGTGATGTTTATGTATGCCTATGTGAGAAATGACCGAGGTATGATCCACATGGCACTTAGACTCAAGTCAAGGACAATAGGGGACTTTGAGACCTAAGTTTTAAGACTAGGTTTTTGTCCTCTGTGTCTAGTGTTAGGATCATGTCTTGTTGGCCAAGTAAAAAGTATTAATGACGGATTTGTGACCAAAAGGTTTTATATAATGTGTTATGGCCTAAAGTGTGGAAGTACTATAAGTATAGTTCAAAGTATGCATGTATGATTAGTAGTAAATGTTATGACTATGTTCATGATGAGAATGTTTACATATGTCAATGTTATGGTTGCCTATGCCATAATTGAACGCCATATTCTATATGATTATGATTATGCTTATGTTTATAATATGTCGTGCCATAATGGATGTTTTGAATGTTTCATGCATGCATATAGATGTATCCTTATTCATTATATAAGTGTGTTTTAAGACTATGTACATGTACCGAAGGTAGTTTAAGTCCTCATTTGAGGGAATATCTATAAATATTTCTATATAACACACTTATAGTAATTATAATTTTTACATAACAAGGCTTCCTTTGAGAAGCAATTCCTTCAGGTTAGTGTAGTTAGTTAGGCACCTTGACCAACCTCATTGTTGGTTCAAAGGTTGTACACCCAAGGTTCTAGGTGTATTGGGAGGAGAGAAATAAATCCCTTGGTCTAGCGCAATTAGCTAGTCTCTTCGGCCAACGTAAATCGTTGGAAACTAACCTAGTTAGGAATGTATGTGGTTCACTACAACAAATTGAGCTCAACTCCTTTAATATGATGTTGTATTCCCTAGGGTGGTAACTAGTCCCACAGGTGTATTGAAGGGAATAATGTGATAGAAAGGTGCACAAAGTGAATTTGTAATGTCCTCATCTATGTATTGTGTTTATTGCACATGTTTATATTTACTCATTATTATATTTTATGTCGTATGTGTAAGTGCTATATTAAAGGAAAGATTAGGATAACTTGTAATCTTTCAGGACTAAGACAAGATGATAAAACACCATATATATATGCTCACCTTGAGATGACTGGAACAACAGAACCTTATGCGACATGACCTAGTCAATGCATAGGAATCCACTAAGAAAATTTGCTTATGTTTATTTGCATAGGAAACCTTATGTTTATTTGCCGTATAGGCTATTGTATAATTAGCTACACTATTAGCCATATTCGTTGTTAGTTTGATTGTACTTATAATCTATTTTCAATTTGGACCATTTCATGTGTGTGTGCGTTATATATATCTCTTCTAGATGTATGTTTGGTTTTGATATATAATGCTCCACAAAGGTATGCCTTAGGGCAAATTACACGGGTCATTTACATTGTAATAGTTCTTTTCCCAAGTTACCTTCCACTAAAAGTACAACTCATGTTTTTCGTATCAAAAAGTTTTTAAACTAAGAAAAGTTTTAAATTGGTCTATATTTCCACAACTAAGTATATTGTAAAAGTTAAGTCTAAAAGTAACCAACTTAAAAGGTAACAACTTGTAAGTGTTATTCATGACTTAAGCGTTAATAGCTAGCTAGGGTGTTACTATATATGTTGGTTAATATATCATATTTTGTTAAATATGATCAATAATTGAGTTTAAAATCTCTCTTATTTTATTTTCATTCCCATTTTATAATATGCATATATTCAGGAGGAGTAGACTAACATTCATGTTGTAAAGAGATAGAAGTGCACTAATCATTTTTTGTATATATTATTCATAATCTTTATCTATCTCTTTGATTTATTTGTCATCATCAAAAAAGGGGGTGATTATTATTTATGGACTCAAGCCCATTCATGTGTTTTGATGATAACAACAAAAAGCTGAAATCAATACATAAGTTTTGGAGACCAAGAGGAAACTACAAGATTTTATTTAATTCTTTATCCCCGTAGTATTAGTAGGTCTCTAGTAAAATTGTGAAAAAGATTTAGTAAGAAATTTTTTTTAGAAGTGATCAATTGAGCTTTGTTGATTACATTTTGATACGTATAAAACTTATAAAGTTAACAAAAATTAGGGTATCGAAGAATATATTTTTTCATATAAAATTTGTTAAGAGTTCTTTTTCACACTAGGCCTTACTAATTTGTTGGACCGAGCTTCATTACCGAATTTTGTTCGATCACGAATATTCCCAATAATAAAATAACAATAAATAAATTAGTCTAAAATTTTATACCCGCACCGCTAGCTTGGTCATGGTCACACCTGTCTTTGCATGAAGGCAGACTGGTCCAACACCTGGCTCGACATGGACATAGACTAAGACTGCTCTATGCCTAACACTCAAAGCAACCGATTGATGATCAATGAATCAACGTTTCCATGTGATCACCTCCCAACCGAAGCCTTGTCTCACTTACTTGTACACTTGCTCATTTTTTTAATCCACCCCCTCAAGTTCAAACCTGGCAACAATTTTGCCCTTGAACCAAGCCCAATGGCCAATTCCATGTTTCCATCCGACTTCTTTCCTATCATTAAGTACTGTGTAACAAGTACACAATCTGAACAAGCAGTTTCATTTATTATTCAATTTCAAACAAACTAAAGATTGAAAACTCAGACTAGACTCGACTTCATTAATTCCATGGTAATGAATCAGGGTATAGACAAGGGAAGGTCAAAATACCTAACTGGTCAAACTCTTTTTTTCTTAATAAACCTAACTGGTCAAACTCTAACATTTTGTTAACTAACTGTATAATAACCGATTATTAAAAAGTTTACAAGTGATTAAGGCCAAGTTTTTTGACTTGGGCTTTTATCGGGTAACACCCCCGGCAAGTTAGGCCATATGGGGAAGCTAGCTAGTTTGTAATATGGACAAAATCATGCTTTGGCTATTAGTATAACACCCTTCGAAGTAGGGATACACATGCGTCAAGATTGGTTTATGGTAAAAAAAAAAAGTTTAACCTAATTAAATTTTTACAAGTTGAGTTAGGTTAATTTTTAATTTTTTTTTTCTTCTTGAAACTCAACTCGACTCAATCCAACCATGTGCGGGTTGGATTGGGTTAGGTTATCGGTTTATTTTATTTTAAAATTTAAAATTCACAAATAATAGGAGAAAAAGAAAATTCAAAGAAAAATGAAGAAATTGAATAAAATAAAGAATAAAAAAATTGTATATATGTTTATGTGATGAGACAATGATGTAAAAAAAAGTAAAAATTATTTTTTTTAAAAATTATTGGGTCATAGAGTTGGGTAGTTAAATTTAACTTGTAACCTGATACCTAACTTGATTAAAAGTCGAGTTCATTGCATTTTACCTAAACAAACCCGATAACTCAACTCAATCTAACCAAAAAAAAATTATGTTGAGTTGGATTGGTCGGATCATCGAGTCGACTTGTGCCTATGTACACCCCTATTTCAAGAAGGTCTTGATTCTTATTTGAGAGTCCAATAATTGCTTCATATAGTAAATCTAGAAGTATCATTGCCAACAAGTATTACATCATCAACATACATATAAGGATGAACAATGTTAGAATTATAAATAATTTTAGACAACTCTCTCACAAAAGTGTGAGATTTAATGTGGTAGAGTCCAAATAAACCTCAAAACTTTTTTTAAAAAGTTGTCTAAATATTGTCCAAAATTATTTATTATCCTAACATTATTACCCAAAAAAGAAATGTGAAAACAGTGCTACAAAGCAGAGAATATTCTTGAATTACTAGGATACCTTTGATAAAGTGAAAAATATTTTTTTTCCTAAAGAAAATTTGAGGATAAATTTGACACGATTTATTAGTTAGTTAAGAATATAAATAAGAGTTACTCTGCTGGTATATTAAGATGACTTGATGTCACGAGCTTAAATCTTTATAAGAATCACATGTTTAAAATTAGAAAGTTCAGATCCATAATTATAAAATCTCCTACTACATTTAAAATAAAATAAAAAAAAACACTCCTACTACAAGTTACACTTGCTCGAAAATTCTTATCAGCTCCCCCCCCCCCCAAACTCATTTATCACAATAACAAAAGTGAGGACGAAAAGATGTAAAATTCCATAAAATAGTGGGAGAGATTCTCTTTCTAGTAACTACTCAACAATAACGGCAAAAATTGACAAAACAGGAAGAAAAAAAAAAAACATTATTTTCTCAACTGAAACTTCAGACCGTGCAAGACATACAAGAAGCTTCTTTTGGAGCATGTACTAGGAGATCTCTACCCAAAGAAGAGGAAAAAAAATAAATAAATAATGAAGTGAAACTTGAGCATTGAGTAGTGGTACATCAAATTTTGAACTTGTAATGAGGGATCCATCAAAACAAGTACTCAACCAGAGACAATTTAGAAGAACTAGGCCAAGGTACCTGCACCCTCACCATCTTATCCTCATAATCAAATTTCACACCCACCCCATTTACCTTACAACTAACCGGCTCCTCCGACGCAAACACCCTCATCTCCCCACAACCCCTCACCCCAATCTTGACCTTATTCTCGCGGTCAACAAAATCAACGGTCCTAATCGCACCGCCGCAATTAAGCATGTTCACTAACCCAATCGGAGCGAACTGAATCAGCCTCTTGGGCAACACCCTCACCGGAGAAACCGTTATTAGCTCGAAACTAAACGGCTCGAGCGAGACTTGGAATTTGTCTGAGGCTTTCATGAGCTCGAGATCGTTTTCCTTCCACCGATAAATGGCGAACACGTGGACATCTTTGATGCACATTGGGCGTTTTCCGTTTCCCCATTCGATGTCTTTGGGGCTTACGGAGCACGTGACGGGGCGTGAGAATTCGGAGGCGCTCTTGTTTCGTCGCGTCACGGGGCACCACCCTCCTCCTTGGCAGTTGAATATGCCCAAAACTCCCGTGTACTGCCATGGAGAAAAAAACAAAGTACGTTCATTCCAATGGCTGTGTTATGTTACATTAAATTTTACATAATTATAGTAATGGTAATTTCACACAATTAGAAGCAATTAGAAAAATTATAGAAAAGAAGAGTAATTGCTACATAAAATGAATGAACTTAAATACTTTTTACGGTTGATTATTCACATTCACATTCACATTGTAAATGTAACTTAGTGAGATACACAATAAATTAGGTACAACCTCATTTATTATGGTGTGACTGTGTTAAAATTGTGGTAAGAATTAATTTATAGTAAGTAGTAACGTGTGAGTATCAACTGCTATAGTTAGATGGACAAGTGGGGGTTGCTCACCTTGTTGAGATTCCAAATTTTGAGCATTGTTTTGCCGTCATGTAATGGGTCCACAAACAAGCAGTCTCTTGTGGGGAGTGCATAATGTTGGCACCGCAAGATAGACCCATCAGGCAAAACTAGGCTCTTGAGCAGCTTGAAGTTGTGCTTTCCGATGCAATCGCTAACGTAGATCGGTCCACCGGAGATGGCTCTCGAGGCGGCGTGGAATTCGGCACAAGGGTGAGTGGACTGGAACATGTCCCAATCCGGGTGAATGAAATTTCCCATCCATAAGCTGTTGTAGGCACAGTGCACCATGTGACACCCTTGGAGCCAGTATGTGCCATTTGGGTCACCAGACGGATCAGTGCACCAAAAATCATCTCCTATATACATAGTGAAAGAATGGCTCAGAAAACTTAGTGAGTTTGTGGTGCATATATATCTACTTGTTTGGCACTGATACAGATCGATAGAGTCAAGAATTTATCCAAAAATAACAAATTACAAATAGCAGTTAAGAATGAACGGAAGAAATAGTATGAAAACAACGGTTTAATTTAATGAAAAACTTGAGATAAAAAGGCGATGGAGGTTAAAACTAAAAATTGTGTTAAAACAAAGCATAATTATATGATGCATATTAAAACGAATTGAGACTTAATTTGTACCTTAAAACAACACTAGTTTGAAATGTGGAGATTAGAATCTAAAGGTGCTATCAGTTGCATTCTTACCTACGCGACCAAGTGATATGGTTTCTGTGCCAAGAAGAAAGAAGTCGTTACAATGCTCCATGCTAGCAATGACCCCATTGCCTTTGAAATGCTTCTTCACCGAAGCAGTAAGTGCTTTGTAATAAGCTTTGGCTAGCTCAACACGCCCACCATATTCCTCGGATAGCATCTCAAGCAACTGCAAACTCCAAAGACACCAAATATCAGGCTTGACATCTAAAATAACTATATCACTCTTAATAATCGCAGAGGCTAAAAAAAAAAAACAGAGAGAAAAGAAAACAAGGGAAATGGGATTTGGTTTGACGAGCTGTGCTCGTGCTCAACACATGTGCGACAAACTACCGCACATTGATTTTGTATTTAATTTTTTGTTTGTGTAAAGTTAAAAATGAAACTACCCTTAAATCCTTTGTTTATGGACTCAAATTGAGGCCTTGTGGACTGGTTTTCCACAACTTTTGGGCCGGTCATGTTTTCTACCCAAATTAGTTTTCAAATCACCAACCAAAAATATGTGGAAAAAAATGCTCTCAAACAACGGGAAAAAAAAGTATGCAATTCAATGTCATTATTTGTTTATCAATCAACTTCTTGTGAAAATTAAGAGAAATGGTGTTTGAACCTTTGTAAGGAGGAAACTCATAGAGAGAGAAAAGGAAAAAAACAATTGTAAAAATAAAAATAGAAATAGTAAAACAATCGATAAAAATAAGAATTGTTTGGATGTCCACGCTTTAGAAGAACCAATAACTTGTAAAGCTTTTCTGATAGGAAACAGCATGAGGATTTCAAGTATCAAATGGAGATGAACCTTTATTTGATACTTGTATACTACTCACCTGATGCTGCTTTAGGAAAGGCAGCAGTGGCAAGTGATCAGAGAGAGAGAGAGAGAGAGAGAGAGAGAGAGAGAGAGATACTTTTAATGATAAACTAACCATTTGTATAGCGATGTATGTATGTATATGGTTTTCTTTTTAGACTAAATATAAATCACGCGCACCCAAAGCAAAGAAAAAGAGCTTTTGGAGGAAATACTTACATGTATGACATCAATCTTGACGCCATCAATTCCCACTGATTCCAAATGCGAGTGCAAACCCTCATACATCTCCTCCACCACCTCCGGTGGGACCAACCCCACCCCGTTTTTGACAATCTTGTCCACCGCAAGATCCTCCATTGTCATCTCTACCCCTCGCGACACCTTGGGAATTACCAACCTAGCCTCGGGCATCCCCTTCACATTAGGCCTTACCCCACCCCAGTACCCGCACAGCGCGTGCCACACGTACACCTTCTCCACGCTCCCGAACTCCTCCTTGAGGTCCTTCACAAAGGCACCCATCCCTTTCCCTTTCCCCGAAGGGCTGTCGTAGTCCCTGAACTTGTAATTCTCCTCGAATTTGATGAGCCTGCAGGGCATTTGCTCTCCCGCGGAGGTTCGGTTGATGCCTTCGCGGTCCGTAATTGGGTCGTCGTCGTCGTGGCATATGGACTGCCACCCGTCGTCGATTAGGACCATGCTCGGAGGGCACCCTCCCTCCACTAGGCCCTTCACACCTTCCCGCACCCCTTTCGGGTGCACGTTCAGGTACAACGCATCCCACGTGCACCAACCGAACTTGTCGATGATACCTGAGCAAAACAAATGTGATTATTTATTAAAGGTGCAAGGCTATGTTCAATTTCGTTTTTAAAAAGCTGGTCAAACGATAATCCCCTCCCGTAGTGACAAGGGGTAATTGTGGTGATCACATCTAGATTGATCTGGTTATCAGTTTGAATTGGAATAGCTTATCTTCTCTTTAACTAATAATAAAGCGTTTTCACATAAAAATAAAATTGATGATTTCATGGAGTAATTATCGTATTATATTTAATTTATTATTTTAAATAATTTTTATAGTTAAATTCATTTACTTTTGTTATTATTTTATGATCTAATATGACATATTGATGAATTATATTATTTAATAAAATAAATTAATATTTTTTAATACAATATTTTTAAAGATATTATAAGTCCAAATGGTTAAATGCTTATAAGTTAGCTTTTTGAATCATTTGACTAATAAAAAGTTTATTACAATCATATAAAACATGACATAATAAAAAAATTAATGAATTTAGTTATATAAATTATTAAAAAAAATACATATTATAAACATATTTTACACTATTGATTTACAGAAAATAATCTTTAAAAAAAAACCTCCTAAGAACAGTGTTGAAATTAGTACTTTTATTGAGTTAATGTATTTAGGGGAAAAAATTATTTATAAGGAAATAATTTACCAAAGGAATGATTGATTTTTTTCAATTTGGTCTCAAAAAAAAATATCAATATCTAATATCAATATCAATATCAATATATTATTACCTAGAGCTCATTTAATTAGGACAAGTCCATCCGTATAGATAGTAAAAATCTTCTATTTTTAGGACTCAACCCTAAGAGATCGAGGTACCATCATTAGCTAAAAATTATTAATTAGATTTAGTGATTTATAATTTCATTTAATTCTTACGGATTTTGTTAGAGATTTTTATTACATAAAGACCATAAATAAGCCAATACAATCCCAAATTAACTTAAAATAAACGAACCTAATCACTTTAATTATGAGCTGTTTTTAAATTAAAAAAAAATGTAAATTCAACTCCAAAACAAGCTAAACCCATATCACAAACCAGGTGGAGTCTTCTCTTCAAGGAGCTTGAAACTCCCCAAGTGGGCTCTAATGACCTTCATGGCCTCTTTCACCAAGCGGAAAGGGTCATCGCCCACGTGGATGTACAAGCCGCTCCTGAACCTGGACCCACACACGCGCGTGGACCCACTCTCCATGCAGACGTCCACGTAATCATCCAAACCGGGTTGGAGGGAGGCTCGGAAGGACCCTTCCAGGATTGGAAGTAGCAAAACGTAGGGGCGCCCAAGTTCATTTTTGTCCAACATCATCATTTGGGTTTCATGCTCCACCTCATGCCCATTCCTTCCAACCCAATGCGTGGTCCACCACACCTTGAACCTAAATACAGAAATATTATGGTTTCAATACACTTATTTGTTATGAAATGTATAAAGAGTGGATGTCTTTCTTCTAATTCAATTAATTGAATTAAATAGACATATCTAAATTACAAATTTTGTATGATAGTTTAATCTCATTCTTAATTTATAAATAATCTTTTGAATGTTTGATGAAAACAAAAAAAAAGCTCATACATTTGAGATTATAAATAATATCACTACTCATAAGAAAGCTTTTAATTCTCTAGTAATTTTTTCTTCTTCTTTATTTTATTGGTGTCAGTTAATTTCATATATCACATAAATTAATTGACAATGGAGTTATGGTCTTACCTGAATATGCTCATGAACCTAATGCCTTGAAGCTTGCCGAGGGGAGCCACGTGGCGGCTTTTGGGTTCGGTGGCGTCAAACCCAACGAAGCAACCAACGGTAGCGTTCTTTGCATCAATGGATTTTGAGGAGTGAAAGGGCGATGGGGTGGCTATTATGTTTGGTGGAACTTCAGTGAGAAAAGGGTGTCCATTGGCAAGAAAATTCGACCCTTCCAATGTTATGGGCAAGGGCGTATTATTATTATTATTTTTTATATTACCACCGTCCACGAGCCCCATCACTTCTAGGACGGCATTTTTGCCCAAGCTTGGAGGAGCCATTGAGAGGGTAGTTTGCTAACTAATTAAGCTAATTAGTGAAAGATTAAGGTGACGATTAAATTGTGTGTATGAGTGCTTTGGAAGATTGATGAGGGAATTGAAAGAGGATAGTGGGGCTGGCACTTATAGAGAGAGAGAGAGAGAGAGAGAGAGAGAGAGAGAGATTAATTTTGCTGCTTAAGTTAGCTATGGTTTGAGTGTGGGGTAAGGTTTATAAAGACAAAGGCCATTTCGTCGTTTGTCCAAGGTACATGCTCCTTCGATTCGTGGGTGGGACGTTCTAGTAACAGCCATAGCATGTGTGGCTAAGAAATCATGATTACTCTGAATCGGCGGTGATTTACCAAACTAACCGAACAAAGGTGGTAGCATCATCTTATTATTTTCCGAATGCACTTATTTCTTCTTGGATTTTCCTCTCCCCCTTCCCTCCTTTTTTTCTTCTCTTTTCATCGAAGCAGTTGATAAGAAAAAAGTATTATCCTTCTAATTCATAAATTCATTGTAGAGGAAAAAATGCATTTTGCTTGCTGCAGACGGTGCACCGTTTGTAATATTGTGCAGGTATATATGGTGGAATTGATGGGGTTCATATTCTGTAAACTAATTTTGAAAAGAGAATTATGACTAGTATTATTTATTATATTCATCCATTTTTTGTTATATTTTTTATATAAAAGTTTGTTTAAAATTAATTGTTATTTGATTAAATTAAAAAAATATTAAATAAACCTTTTATACTAATATTATTATTATCTCTTATATTTTTTATAAAACTTAATAACTATGATATTTATTACTCAAAGTTCATTTTATCTATACATTGGATTTTTTATTTTAGTATTAATTAAATGATTTTTTAAATTATGTATTTTTATTAAAAATAACAATAAAAAGTAGACAGAAAAAATACATTTTAAGGAACATTTTGAGCTATATATATTTTTTTAAACATTCATTAAATAAGTCTTAATATTTCTTTTTAAACTAATAACTATGCAATGTTTAAGAGACCCCGTAACAATAATATTCTCTTGGAAATGGATGCTTCTGGAACGATATGTGGGTGCATTAATCGTGAGCCGATAAGCAAATGGAAATTCAGAAATCAAAAGGGTGGGTTCCACTAGGGTCCTCACGAAGGATTTGGACATTGCAATAGGTCAAGAGAAACATATATTACTTCAATTCAGTACCAATTCTTTTATTACTTAATTCCCTTCACCAACTCCCGCCGTTTGGATCCAGAACTCTCTCTGCTTTGTCAAGATGTTTCTTGAGCTGCTTTTGCATTTTAATACATACATAAATCTTGAACATTAACATATAAATAATCTAAATTTTCCGCATTCTTTGAATGTGATAAATATTTCATAGCAATTGATAATAAGTAGAGAAACTTGTTATTCCTGCGCAAGAGAACAAAAATAATAAATAAATTAGACAGTATATTATTAAAAGATAAGATGTAAATTTTAATATGTTACATTTTATCTTATTTAAACTATGTTAAGTTATTATCTTATTTTAGTTATTTTTTATTTTTTAATAAATATTTATAACATTTAAATTTATTTTATTTTATTAGTTCAATTTTAAGTCTATGACTACGTGATTTATCTTTAATTTAAATTAAATTTATCTTTTATTTTATTTTTAATTTAAATTTTAACCTATTGTGAAATGTTATAAATGCTAATTAAAATTTGTTGCACTTGTTAGAAATTTTGCCTATTATTTTTAATTGAAAATTCAAGAAGGAACTTGCGTGTATGTTGCTATTTAATGATAGTTTTTGAGAATGTAACTTCAAAAGTAAGTACTCTCTTTACTATAACAATTCAAAAAAATCTAATAAATGAGAGTAAAAAAGAAAAACAAAAAAATCAATTTCTTTTTTTTTTTTTGTAATTCAAAGATTACTTTCAATCAAGTTAAAACATAAAATCCCATTCATATTATTCAAACTCTAGATCTACTCAAAGGAGAGTTGTGTGTAATTCTCCTCTTAAAGTCATGATTATGTAATTTTTTCTTTTATTGATTCTTGTTTCTTTGTCTCACTTTACCAAAAAAAGAAAAAACATAAAACCTCATATATATATATATATATATATATATTTATATTTTTGTGTGTATGCATGTTAGTCAAATTCTTCACTCTTATATTAATCCTAATGACTTAAATAAAAAATATTGAATTTCAAAGTAAATAAATAGATTAAATATGTTTTTTTAGTCCCTGTAAAATTTATAAAAAAAAATTATTTGGTCTCCAAATTTTTTTATTATCAAGAATTAGTTTTTTTTGATAAATTTTAGTTTCTGTAGTACCGATAGAAGAAGACGTTAGTTGTTAACGTGACCGTCAAATGTGCTACGTGATACATTTAACGTCTATCACTTAACGCCTCCTTTTAACGATACCACTAAAATCTATCAAAAATAGTTTTTAAAGACTAATTTTTAATAATTTTTTTTCAAAAATCAAACATAAAATTTTTAAATTTATAGATATTAAAAACATATTTAATTCTAAATAAATATAATAATAAACTATCAAACTTCTAACTGCGGAAGAAAAAGAAGCAGCAGCCGCGGCTATGGATTCCGACTCTCAAAATTCGGAAAAGAGCGATTCCGTCTTTGTTTGGGATGAAGATTCGCAGCTTTACTTCCATGCCAGGTTTGCACCTTTCCGCTTTTTCATTTTCTAACTCTAAGTTTTAAACAATATATTTGATGAGTGATTATTTCCGCGAACAGGTTGATAACCTTCGATCTTAATTACAGAACTTGTATTGCATGAAGCTATGCTTTTTTATTTTACTTGATTTGGTTTTCAGAACAATAATTTGATGCTGAATTTTGGTTTACCTTTAGTGGTGCGTGAAGCTTATAATCTGATTCGGTTGCAATATTCATTGAGTTGAATCCTGCTTCTTCTTGTTTTCCTTTGTTCAAAATAATTGCCTCCTTTTAACCTTTCATGTTTCGTTTGATGGAATGCTAATGGGAATGGAATCCGTGTTTGATATGGATATGACTAGAAAGGCTTCTACATTCCTCCATTATTATGTTTTCCAATGATAGAATGGAAAATGGCTTATGAATGTTTTTATTTTTTATTAAATGAAATTGGGGGGGTGGGGAGAGATTCATTCACTTTAATGGGATATCTATTCCTACAATTAAAAGAAGGGAAATGGACTTCAACTTTCCAACAACCTAACCAAGCATGAGAATGACTTATTTGCATCCTATTTCATAGCACTCCAACCAAACAAGTCCTTTCTTTGGTTTAATTTGGTTTCCCATGAAGCAACATGATAGTCTGATGAGTTTAGATATTCTTGCACATCATGAATATGTATAACAAGTTAATTTTCTGGTATTTTGTATAATTTACGGTCTTTAACTTTTTATCTTTTCCTTTTTTTTTTTGGTTGATTGGGGGAAATGTGATTATTTTGTTGCAGTAGCGGATTTTACCATGACCCTAATGCTGGCTGGTACTATAGCAGCAGAGATGGTCTTTATTACAAATTTGAGGATGGGAATTATGTGCTTCTAGATTCCAATAAGGTAGGTTTAGGCTTCTATTTAATCTACCTCCGTGGTTTTTTTAAGAACTAAACTCTTAAACCATTATCATATCAAGTCGGTGATCCAAGTTGTTTTCCTTTTGGTCTCAGGATGATTGTGGAGAAACACACGTGTGCAAGGAAGCTACAGTACAAAATCCTGCACAAATATACGGCAACAGCAATGAGGACTACCCTTCCTTTGATGATTGTAAATTTGAAGCATACCAACAGACAGGAACCTTGTCTGATGAACCAGTTGATGGTATGTAATGTAATCTTAAGCTGCCAAGTATTCTTCAATCAATTCTTGATAATCATACTACAAAAGATAGATCTGAGGTATGTTCTGGCAACAATATTACAGTATTGGTGATGGTAGCAAGCCGGTTCTGCAGTAGCCAGGGACAAGGGGTTACTGCCAAGTGCCACATAGTCATGTCCCCTACATCTGCACTTCAGTTGTTTTAATGAAATAGACAAATTTTCTAGTACTCTTTGAGCATCAACATTATGTGTTTCAAGCATGCAGCAGTAATTAATGAGTGACGTCAGTTAACTAAGTAGCTGTGTTTGTAATAGATCCCATGAATTCCATGAATTCCATGAGCAGTCCAACTTGTGAAAACCCTCCTCCACCACCATCAGAATGGTATCTATCTTCCACACTCGTATTCTATTGATGATATACCTTCAAAAATTCCCCCTGAAAACCACTCATTTTACTAATGCAGGTTAGAGGACACGCTTATTGATCTTTACTTATCTGGCCATTACAACACAGCAGTTAGTGCAGATGATACAGCAACAGTGCCCTTCAAAACAGATGATGAATATAACAATAAGTTAGCAGCTGATGGTTTGTCATAAATTCCTTAACGTTTTTTAATAAGAAAACTTTATAACTATGGAAGTTCCTGAATGAGTTTGTTTCCTGAATGTGTAGCTTACGGCAATACTTACAAAGTGGATGAAAAGTGGATCCCAGACCCAGTTGACGAAAATGGTATAGCTGATAAAAGTATTGCTGATGAAGGTATAGATTACAGCAATACATATGAATTAGAGGAAGGGGAGTGGATCCCAGACCCAGAAGACTTAAATGGCACAGATGATAAAAGTACCATAGATGAAGGTATTGCCACATATATCCACACTTGTATGCTTCGTATGTATATTCATCAAATGCAACATTTCTTACACTTATAATCTAGCCTGTGCCTAGTAGCTAACCAGCATTTGATATTTCAGTTTATACACTTACAAATAATTGGTAGAAAGATCAGTATGGCTTGCACTGCGAATTTGCTGTAACTATCAATGAGCTGTTTCCTTGAAAATAACAAGGGCTTGTTTCCTTGTATTTTTCAGTAAATCTAGTTTGTTTTGTGTGCCCTGTCATATGTTTTTCTTTCTCTGCCTGGATTTATTGTACAATTTTGTTGTAGCATGATTGAAATTGCTTGCCACTTTTGTTCATATGCTTAATGTATACCGTTACAGGTATCCTGTTGGACGAAGAGAAATGGCGAGCTCAATATGGTCAAGTCATTGAAACAAGGAAAGACCTGGTTTCGGAGTTTCCAATTATTGACTTGTGGGATTGGGAAATGGTTAGAGAACCCAAACAAGACGGAAAACAAAAGGTGGCTAGGTTGGTTGGAAGACTGGTGAAACAATCTGCAAAGCGGCATCCATCTATCCCTTCTGGGGGAGGGAAATTTAGATCTGCTCCTATCAGTGAAGTACATCTTGATCTGGTACGAGTCAAAACAGGTTTGCATTTTACTCGTGTTGGTGCTTAGCTTTCTCCATTTCCCATGAGATGTCAAACTATTATGAATGGACATAAGAGATATGCAATGTAATGCAGTCGTATTTAATTTGTACACATTTCAGCATTTGATTCTTTCATTTGGAATTTGCCTTTGTCAATTTCATTTTATAATCAGAGCTATAAATTATAAGCAACAATGAATGTAGCTCATATGAGAAGTTTGAAGTCAAAGCAGTTTTTGGGTTTTCAATAAAATGGTAGTGCTACAAGTACTTGCTGGACTGAATAAAGCTGCTTGGCTTGTTCTTTAACAGGACAAGTGTACAGATTGCGGAATCCTAGTGCAAGATATGTGGCTTCCCTATCAACTTATGACTCTGGCAATCCAACGGAAGATTGGGATTTTCCTCAGTTATCTACTGAGAGAAAAATCACCCGTCTGTCAAAATCAAGTGAAAGCACTGCTTCTGCTTCAGATGAAATCCCCATAGAGAAGGATTTGTCTATGTTGCCAAATCAGCTCTCTGCATCCAAGGTGTGTACTCTGAAAAAATTCACTACATTAAAGGATATCCAGAATCTGTGAACCTTCGACTTAATCATTTGTTGTACCAGCGAACAAAATGTCAATACAGAGATAGGGCTGCCGAAAGAAGAACCTTGCATGGTGGCTTTGGCGTGGGTCCTGGACAGAAGAACATGGGAGTCGGTTACAATGATAGGCCATCATCACCTGATGCTAGTTGTCCACAAGAAGCTGCATCAGAGGCCTTGGAGATGTCCTTTGGAGCAGATAGTTATGCCAGAAAACTTCTAGAAGGCATGGGTTGGAAGGAGGTATTTTCTTAGTTCTTACTATCTCCAAGAGTTTCCTTTTTATTTATTGGAATTTTTAAGAATTTCAGTTATAAGTGCAGTTATCTATGATTCTGGGTTATGAATATATGATGATATGAAGATGATGTTTAAAGTTTGATCCTCCAAATCCCCCACCTATATAAAAATATATTATAAGAACAATGTCACTTTTGGCATGCATTCTCAAACAATTTTTCTTATTCTTAAGCCATACATTTCAATACCTACTCAATTACCATTCTATACTTACTACTTTCTATCATTGTCCAGGGAGAAGGGCTTGGCAGCTCGGCCAAGGGCATGGTGGAACCTATACAACCAGTTGGAAACATTGGCAGTGCAGGGTTGGGATGGAATCGTAGAAATCGACAAAATGAATGTGTCTGACTACCCAGCGGAGCCATGCTGAGAAACTAGCCATCATGCCATGCACCATTATACTCATGGTTCTCTGGTTCTAGGCAGTATTTACACTAGTTTACAGTGTCTAGTCACTTGATCTTGGGTTTGATTTGTAGTTTATTATTATTTGTATTAGATCAAAAGACGTGCGGGAAAAGGGATTTGATCTTCTAGAAAATGAGTATACCGAATTTAATGATCAAATTAACCGGCGTCATTGTCAAAGAATCATGCGCCAATGCCTTTCCGTTTCAAAAGCTGTTAGATGGGAAGAGATTGATTACAGTCATAGAGTTATCGATACTTCTCTACACACTAATACAATTGCCGAGTGTCAGTATGAAAAAAGGGAAGGCCGAGAAAAAGGCTAGTGAGCAGAGTTCATGAGGGATCAACCAAACGTTATATTAAATTTAAGGGGAAAAAATAAAATAAAAAAAAAACTTAGTCCATGTATATTTTGATGTCAGTCAGCTTCGTTCCTCTCAAATTTTTTCGGACAATTTTGTCGCTCTCAATTCAAAAAATTGAACACGTTAATCTTTCTCACTAATGGTGGTTGATGACGTGACATTTAACAAAATGACGTGGCATGTTAACCGTCACGTCACTCCCTTCCAGATAAGTAAGCAAGACACATGAACCCTTAACTTAGTCCCACTTAATTTTGATTTCAATCAATTTAGTCCCTCCCAAAAAAATTTTGGGTCAATTTCGTCCCCTCTCAATTCAAAGAATCGGTCTTGTTAGTCCTTCCGTCTGCTAGACTAACAGTGGCTACTGAAGTGGTGGTTAACGTGCCACGTCACTCTGCTAACAATCACATCACCCCCTTTCATGTAGGCATCCTTCCATGTGAGGCTAACACCTTAACCATTAGAATACTAATGTTATAGTTATATGATGTTGCATACATTTTATATGTGAATGATGTTACTAATAAATGACTACAAAAATCAAACTTTTGTCAATAGCAAACAAGTAAGTGTCTTTATAAAAAAAATGCACAAATAAAAATTTTAATAGTCTTATTAGATTTATGTTAAGTTTATTAAAATTTTAATAGCTTCATTAATCATCACGTCGCCCTTTCACGTAGACATTTTTCCATGTGTGAGATTGACACCTTAACCATGTGCCTTATTAAATTTATGTTAAACTTATTAAAATTTTAATAGCTTCGTTAACCGTTACATCAGTCCCTTCCACATAAAGGTCCTTCCACATGTGAGGCTGATATTAAGGCCGTCAAAATGAGCCCGGCTCGTGGACTCGATCCGTTTACCCGGTTAAATGGACGGGCTCGTGAAAATTTGAAAAAAATTGGTCCGGCCCGTTTAGGCCCGCGAGCTAGCTCGTGAGTCCGTGAATTTTTTTTAATAAAAAAATTGATTTTTTAAAAGTTTCATTTTGGATTCTAAATTTTATTTTGGAGTTTAAGAGTTTACTTATAATTAAGCATGCTTAATTATTTGTCATGCTTTACAACTTAATTATATTTATATTGCTATACAGCTGAAGTGCTATGACATAGATATTGATAAATTTTGCATTCTATTCCTTCAATGAGTGCCTACGCCCTACAAGTTGGTATATACTTTCAAACCTTATTTATTATTGATTAATCTACGAGAAAGAGTTTTAATTGTGTTTTTGACCAATAACATAACAGTACTCGCATCAATGTTATATGCCGTCATTTAATTAATAAAAGTTGCATTAAAGCATGAATCGATTTCAAATAGCATTTGAAAGCATTTGATATCTTTCAAGCAAGATAGTTGAAGGAACAAAAAAGATAATATAATATCGCAATCAACCATTTAAACTATTTCTTTCTAATTAATTAATAGATAGACGATAAAAAATAGTTAAAAATGATCGCGCATACTTATTCACAACTTTGTATTTAAATCATAAAAAATAGACCAAAATTTTAATTTTTTTAAAAAAATAAACGGGCTAACAAGGTGACCCGTTTAGGCTTGCGGATCGACCATAAACGAGTCGGATCTTAAAAATAGGCATAATTTTGGCCCAGCCCGTTTGACACCCGTAGCTAATACCTTAACCTCTAGGCTATTAGTGTTATTATTATATGATATTGCATATATTTTATACTTGAACGGTGTTATTAATAAATGACTCAAAATTTAACAGTTAACGGAGTGACACGACATATTAACCGTCACATCAATAACCACCGTAGTCATACGAACGGAATGACAAACATGGCTAATTTTTTAAACTGAGAGACGAAATTGGCTGAAAAAATTTGGGAGAAACTAAGTTGACCAAAATTGAAATGAACTTAGTTAAGATTCATATGTGTCGTTTGCCTACATGAAAGGAGATAACGTAACAATTAACATATTACGTCATTCCGTTAACTATCACATCATCAATCAACATTAATGAAACAAACGAAAGAAATAACGTGTCCAATTTTTTGAATTGAAAGAGACGAAATTGTCTTTAAAAAATTTGGAAGGGACAAAGTTAACCAAAATCAATATTTAGAGGGATTAAGTAGGTTTTTTTCCCGTAAATTTAATACAATCAATGATAAACTTTTAAGAAAAAATTGACTGTTTGCTACAAAATTTTAGATTACAGTCAGAGAGCTATCGATACTTTTCTACACACTAATACAAATTGCTCAGTGAATGTCAGTATGGAAAAAGGGGAGGCCGAGAAACAGACTGGTGAAAAGAGTTCGTAAGGGATCGGCTAAACGTTATATTAATTTTAATACAATAATATACAATCAATGATAAATAAGAAAAAAATTGATTGTTTGGTACGAAATTTTAGAAAGTCTAAAAAAAAAAAAAAAAACAATTAGTTGGCAGCTCCCTTGGTATCTTTCTCATTCCTATAAAGTGCTGCATCTGATCTCCCATTTTCCATCGAGTTTTTTTGTTGGAGCTCATGTTTCAGTCTTTGGATCTCCTGATCTTTGTCTTCTAATTTACCTTGCAACATAAGAACCTGCAATAAAATCCTCTTAAGTTGGATCTCACAACATCTCCTTGCATATCTATGCCAACAAGAACACTGCACCGAGTATTGCTGACGAACTTCTAAGCTCGTTTGACAAACAAGTTTAGATCAATCGACCTCGGAAGAAACGTTTCGTTTTGGAAAACAAGTTTATATTTAACTATGTTCTAAGTATTCTTGAATTTATTTGAAATATTACATAGAAGTATTTCGATCTGCTCATAAAATGAGTCATTCAAAATTTAATTTTGACATAATAATGTAACCCTCAAAAGTTAATTTGAATATTATTACAATATAAAACGCTTTACATCAACTATTAATCAAAACTAATCTTCATTATTAAATGGTTCTCAGAAAAAGTGAGGTCACAAAGTCACAAAGCTACCAACGATTGGTGGACTGGAGGGAAGGAAGAAGTCGAAGGAAACAGGAAGATAAATGTTGTCTCCAGTTTTTTTTCACTTAATCACAATTGACACCAAGTTAAAATGCGGTATCATTCTTCTACTGAGAATGAAAAACATGTAATACAAATGACGACACTGACACTTTTATTGAGTGATAGAAGAAAAGAATAAACGCTGATCTAAAAAATATTTACTAGCTATACAACACTAAAACAAGTTAAATAATATTATTATCGTGTATATGGGAAACATTATAAAGGCATCCCTACAAAAGAAACATCCAGAATGTCGGTTCTGCTCATGTATCTTTCATTCCAACAGAAGCATAGAACGGGAGCGAAGTCTGTTCGTTAGCTCCAATACATGGAAAGGTCCTTTTAACTTTTTTTTTGCACCCTTTACAACCAATTAAAATGAATTCATAAAGAGCAAAACACATTTACACAGTACATTAGTTCCGTCCAAACAAGCTAATACAGCTTGGGGGCTATGCTGACTTAAGAAAATGGGCATTTTCGAACAATTTTAATATTTTCTGCAGAAACCTTGGAAAGATTCGAAGCATACAAAAAATTACCATTTAAAAACTACAATCCTAACTCTATCAATCAAGAAACTTAAATGCACAAACACTAGTCACAGATAACAGAAAAGATATAGGTTTTCTTTTGTACATGTTAATCAAATAAAAAAGTCGTCACTTTAACATTTAGATTTGAAATTCTAGTTATATATGAGGTAATGATATTATTAGTTTTTAAGAATTTATGCAGGATTTTTTTTCTAAAAAAAAAACTACGTAAGCATTTATTCAATTCATATCAGCATTCATTTATGGCATGTAAATCTTTTTCCCCAACTAAGTAGTTGAGATCCTTAAATGTTTTCACCTATGAACCGAGCGGTGCTCCTGAAAAATATTTGGTGTTTTCACAAATAATTTTTTTCGTATGTCTGTGTGATGCAAATGAAGCATTTTATACCTAAACATGCATTGCAACCCTTAAATAATATTAAAATGAGAAAGTAGGGAGAAGTAAAAACCATTTCATTTGATCTTTCCACATCATTTGTCAGTCCTTCCATATGCTTCTGCACCCCTGTAGCCAATGTGAAGGATTAATGTTACATTAATTGCCAATGTATGGTAATATAGATATTTCAAGACAAGAACATAAGGCAACAACTTCTTCCATACCTACTCTAAAATTTCATCCCTAACAAACATCTAACATGTTAAAAGCATCCCAAGATAGCACATTTATAACAATATATTTATAGCATACGATTATACTTCATATGATTAGTTTTGCAGAGCCACACAATAACATTGTTGATTCAGTACCCCAATATGCTTGGAAGAAAAACTAATAAGATTACAAATGTACTTACATAGTTACATCAATCAGATACAAAAGGAGACAACAGTAACTGAGTATAGCTAATGTAAAAGTCAAAGGATAAAAAGCCAGGACATAATGAAATGAAATTTCTTTCAACAACAAACCTTCAAACTGACTTCGGAGTTGCACGTTCTGGGACTTCTGCAATGCAAGTTTCATCCCTAATTCATGCATCTGCTCAACAAGAAAACGAGAAAGGAAAAAAGACAACATAACCATCAATTCAGCAACAACAAATACCAACAATTACATACGGCCCATGAAGGTGTACTAGTGTGAATACATTCAAGTGTAACATTACTTATAGTTACTAACACAGTCCATGCATGGAAAAGAAAAATGGTGAAAATTGCAAGTATAAAGCAAGTGAGAAAGTAGCACCTTCCCCTCAGAGGCTTGATTCCCAATCTCCTCATTTTCCTCCTGCAGGGTTCTACATTTGGCCATCAGCATCTTCCCCATCTTGCTTTGGGGTGTAAAACTTACTGCAGCAATGTTATCTTGCAACTCCTTTACTTTTTTGTCTTTTTCCTCAACTAAATTCTATCAGAAGAGAACATATAAGTACTACTATAAAGGAGAAACCACTAGTGTTGATATAATTACTAAAAGATATTGTTAAATATATGTTGACTTGTGATGATTATGAATAAACTAAAATATATTTGAAGGAGCTTGCCTATTGCCCTTTTCTAATATGGCCTCTAATATTTTTAAAAACACCCTTCACCATAGAAGTTATCACATATCCAAAGTACAAAGCTTGGCTATGCTTTTCCATCTTTTCCTGTAATTTTGTTCCATTTCATTATCCAACCTCAGAAGCACAAAAATATCTTTATAGATTGCCTCAGTGAACAAGGGATGCAACTTCTGCTAGGGAATAACACTGTTTAACGTAGAGGAAAAGAGGATGTTTCTTCACTAAACCTCTTGGTGCAATGAGTTACAACGTACAATTTTCCCCCCTCTATGCGTATGTCTCTGACACAGAGGGCTAGACCAAACTTGATTCAGTAGAAGTCAGCCTCAAGTTGAATATAACCAAACTGATTCAATAGAAGCCAGGATGAAGTTGAATAACAAACCTTTAAACGTGTGAACTCTTCATGAATAGCCGGATCTAGTAACAACCTCCTTGCCTGAAAATTATATCCATGGGATACCAACGCATAAGAACAGGTACATATAAAAACAGTACGGTAGAACCACTTCAAAAACAAATTCAATCCCATTCCACGTTTGCCAGTCATTAAGTCTTCCATAAGTTAGATTTAGTGAAGAAGTAATATCTTTAAACCTTCTGTAGCTAGAGTCGATGAGCTCATTTGGATGAGCTTCTGGAATAAAGATCCTTAGATTAAATGATATATTTTTAAAAGATCTTTTAGGGTGTGTTTGGAAAAAGAAGGAAATTAAGTAAATAAAATGAAAGGAAAGAAAGTGGGAGGAAATAAGGATATAAGGGTAAACTTGGGAAAAATTTTGAGACCAATCTTCCTTCCAATTTCCGTCCAGATGTGGATGGAATGAAAATATATGGGTCCCATGAAAATTATTCCACTCTCTTTTCTTTCCTTTGATTTTCATCATGTAACCAAACAAGGGAAATGTATTTCCTTCCGCTCAATTTCCTTTCTTTCCCTCTCCTTCCGCTCAATTTCTACTTTACCAAACACACTCTTAGAAAAATAGAAGTTATTTTGTGTTTGGATATAATATTAAAAAAAATATATCATTAAACATTTTTTTATGTTATAAAAAAGATCTCTAAACAATGACAATTGTGGCTTATCAAAAAGGATCTTTTTGTACTTTTTCTAGTGAATTTTCTTTTTTCTTAAAGAAGTTACCCAAACATACTAAAAAACACCAAAAGATCTTTATTTTATAAGGAAAATCGCATCCAAACAAACAGAATACCCAGCTACATGTTACAATTCAAGAAAATGCATTAAAGTAAAAACTAAAATGCACACTGCCATGTTTGAAGTTTTTAATGGTGAATACTGCTTTGTTTGCGGAGGGCGATGAGTGTCTAGGAAACAACACTCTTGTTGTGTTGCGAGGTGGGTGCTGCCTTCAGTACTAGTAGGGCATGCAAAATATGTCATGTTCTGCTGCATATCATGCATGCCACAAGAGAAACATTTTCATTGATAAAAGAGGAATTTTATAAACAAGGACATGGGGGGAACATGCAGAAATTTTGTTTCTAAAGGGGAATTGTTTGAAGCAACACATCAAAAAAACATACTGAATATATGTACTGCTCATTGTTTAGAGTTGATGTCAGAGGACATTTAAACTATAGACACAGTTATTTATATTCAGCGAGGTATTTAGGAAAACCAAAAAGAGCTACATATGCCAGCAAAAACTGTATGTCTTCAAATATCAGTGAGCATTTCAACCGCACACAAAACAAAAAACTGTAAATGAATACATTTAGCCTAACTCGAAGTGATTTCTTGGAAATGTCTTAGTTGTTTAATAAGGGAGGAAAAAAAGTCAACTCAATTAGTTACAATTTATATAAGTTTTGCAAGCAAATAAATGATGCAGTGCATCACCTGTAAACTTCATATCTTACTTCAGCACTGTATGACATGTATATAAAGTTGTGCTAAGCAAGATGCTATATGATGCACCACCAGAAAAAATTAAACACAGAATCACAAATAATCTTCACATGGCTCAAAATAAGCTGGAAACATAGCCACGTTCTATATAGACGAATAAAGAAGAATCATCAATGAACAAATTTATTTCTAGAGCTACAATTAACATCCATTTTATAAGCATACCTGCATTGATGGCGGCTTGAGTTGCGCTTTCAGATCCCGCACAGCAGACTGAAAAAGTTTTTCGACAGTCATAAACATTTTTTTCAATAAAGATAATAATAACAATAGTAAGTAGTAGTAGTAATAATAATAAGTAGTAGTAGTAGTAGTAGTAGTAATAATAATAACAACAAGAAGTCAACAACAATAGTATAATGATAGAATAAGAATCATATCCAGCTTTCTAGCTTGATTAATATCAGATTAACAAATTTCTTGGAGCATGGTGATATCTTCGACTTCATATCATTGACAACCATTAATCAAGTAAAGCACACCATGAAAACTATTTAGGCTTTGTTTGGGAGTTGGGTTTAGGCGGGAATGAAAAGAAAGGGACGGCTTTCGGAAGTTTTAACCTACAAGGAGGAAGGTTTTTACTCCACAATTTTTTACTTCTCCCCCAAAATTGGGAGGTTTTACACACACTCAAACAAGGGGGAAGGCAAACCCTCTAAACCCTTTCCTTCCCGTCCTCTTCCTCCCACTTTGATTCCTACCATTTCCTTTCCCTCTTAACTCACAAAGTCTTAGTCAATGTTTTGTTAGCAGCATCCAGACAATTAACCATTGAAAAATATAAAAGGAAAGGTAAAAATTTCTAGACAAGTCCGATGAGTTTATAAATGCTGCAAATGCCAACCAGGTCAACAAGAGATATAATATGTTACGTATCCAACAGCTGCAGCTAAAGCTGAGCTGGCTAACCAGAAAGGAAAGAAAATAATTCCCCTTCCTTTTCATTATTCCAGAACACACAAGAAAGGAAAGAGCGATAACTGATTTATGGGGAACAAATCAGGGATTAGGAGAATTAGGGAAAGAATAAATCAATAATAAATTAGTTAGAGAAAAAAATAGGGAAGTGAGGAGTTTCAGGAGAAAATCAAGCACATCCCTTGATTCTTTCCTATTGAGGAGTATAAGTGCAGATTAGGGGGAAAAGAAAAGATCATCATTCGGAACCTGAGTGGAAAATAGGAGGGCCAAGGGAACCTTACTCCTAGATGTTACTTTGCTGTTTTTACGTGTGCTTTCTGCTATTTTTTTCTTGTACGGTTCTGTCCCTGAAATTCCCGTGGGAATTTCAGTTTTTCTAAAAAAAATACAGAGGATATTTCAGCTATTTCCTTTCCCTTGGTACCAGTCGTTACATAATACTAGAGTCATGACTCAACTCAAACCTCAAGATTCTTGAACTTCACATCATCTTCAGTTGAAGATCATTGTAGACATAGATATTAAGCATAATATTGGGTGAACTCGCATAGACAAATATTTGATGTTGTTTCTTTCTTTGTTGTCAAAACTTAGATGTAAATGAGAAAGTGAGTGAGAAAGACTCACTCCAAATTTCTTCCATTTACCTTCGTAAGATACTTAAAAAGGGAAAAATGGAATTTACCAGGGTGGTAAAGGTTGAAGCCAAAATGAAACACACACACACACACACACAACCATGCTATAAAGGACCTTGTTTTGAGAACATTACCTTTAACTCTGCTATCTCTTGTTCTCGTTTTGCAAATGTTACAATGAACGCAGCTTCCTTTTTCTTAGCTTTTTCAAGCTGATAACCCAATACAAAAATGATAGTGTCAATGAAACCTAACCTAATCAATGGATAATGAATTATTTTGAAGAAAAAAAGGGAGATTAGATGGTAAACCTGCTCTCTTAAAGACTCTTCTGAGGATTTCAGGGTCTGAAGATAATTAATCAACATTTTGGGCTCTACAAAGAAGAAAGATTAACTGATACTTCAGGTATACTTTTGCTTAAAAGAGAGCAACCTTAAAAAGAGATAGAACAATGCATGTTTACCATATACATCACTTGCCAAACACAGTACAAACTAACCTGGAGTGACCCCAGCAGGTACAAAAGGCTCATTTTGAATTGAAGAATGCCAACTCTGAATCTCGGACTTAGCAACCTCAAGTTCATTCTGGAAAATTCAATGATCTGATCAATGTAATTGACCCAAAGATATGACTGCCATATGTGTAGCTTTAAACAGTTAAACAACCATATGTGTAGCTTTAAACAGTTAAACAATTCTCAATGCCTATAGTGAGCTATGGGAATTCTCTTTAAAGAACTATGAAGGGAGGTTGCAAGAACACTCTATCCACATCATTACAATCCAAAAATTATACATGAAGCCTTGTCATTGAGAAACAAACATGAATCCATCTCTTAAATCACAAGAATTATAACTGAAGTCGGCTTCCCTCAATAACGATATTTCAAACTATTTCATATAAAATATCAAATGTCAAATACTGTGCAAATGAAAAGAAAATGGAAAAAATACGGCCCTACAGAAGAAAGAAATACGTACTTGGCATGTTGCAAGTGTATCCTTACAGCTCTGAAGACTGCCATAAACAAAGTTTCAAAAAAATTAGGCATAAATAATTTGTTGCAATCTTAGCAGCATACAATATCTCACATAAGCTGTACCTCTCACGAAGTGACAAGATCATTCCTGTTGTTACACCGGAAGTAACTTCTTCAGATTTTGATTTAGCCTACATCACAGAAACTGCAGTTAGAATTTTTTATTCTTTTGTTGAAGTAGCTTTTCATTATTGAGCCATATCATAAACAGATCAATGCACTTCAGCCATGCCAACTTCTATTGCTCCCCAATATATCAACAAATAAGCATCCCAAGTCATCCCCATATAACTATTGTACTTCGATTTTTCGGCACCACGGATGTGGAGTGAGTATGACTACAAAAAGTTTCAAATAATAGGAAAAATACAGTAATATTTCTCAACCTGCCTCATTCCTCAATCTAAACATTTCCTCCATAACAATAGTACAGCACAGCCAAAGAATAACAGCAATAACAACAATAACTAAGCTTTGTCCAGCTAGTTAGAGTCCACTACATGGATCAAACAACACTATTGCGCCATATCATAAACCACGTCAGGAGTGATGACATTAGAGCCTTAGTCCTTCTTAATAGTTTCATCAATAATTTCTCTTTATCTCCCTAGTCTCTATCTATTGTTCTACCCTCCATCTAATCTACTCCTCTACAACCCAAAAAAAAAAAAAGCACACACACACACACATAATCTACTATATGCTGCAATAACAAAGTTAAAATGCTAGCATTGCTCAACAGATTCACGCAAGCACTACCTTCTTCAGCGCAAAAGGATCATTGTCATAATCCTCATCGTCGTAATCTGGAGATGACCTCTTATTACCTACATTACCGAACAACCAAAAAAAAGAAAATAACGAATCCACCAACAAGTCCGAAAATCGAAGAAATCACCATTCGATAAAAAGAAAATCAACAAAACCTGAATGCCTTCCGCCGAATCCGCCTCCGAAATCAAAGTCCTGCGAATTTGGGGGAACAAAAAAACCGAAATTCAGGTCAAAAGGAATCGCGAGAAGGAGAAGAGAGAGAATCGGAGAAAGCAATTGGCGAAGAAATTATATAGCACTCACATCGTCGAAATGTGCAGGGGAAGCCATGAGCTTCAGAAAACCCTAGATTTTTTCAGAGAGAGAAGCGAATCGAAAGCAAGCGAAGCTTCGAGTGCAGTTTCTGTGAGGAGCATAGAAGAATTGGGAGGGAAAGTGCTAGTTAGAAGCGCTTATTATCGCCGATCACCAGAGCTCCCTCAGAATATGCGATTTCCGATGCACCATTATACCTTTGCTAGTTTTTTTTTTTTTGGACGAGAATGATTTTTGTTCTTGGGGCTATTGGAGGTTTTGGTTTCTTCGGTTAACAAAATGTAAAACTAAGCTGTCGAAAGAAAATAAAACGTAAGAACGGAGGCCCAAAGATGAATTCAGGTGACCTGAAATGATTTAATATATTTCGAATTAGGGATCGCAATGGCGTGGGCCAATCTTTCGTGCAAGCCATAACAATACAACTAAAAACACACATATAACATAAAATAACTCCATGTCTAAAAACAAACCATGTTCACAAATTTAAAATAAATTAACATAATTTTTTTTATTTTTTTCTTATTTTATGTTTTTATTTTTTAACATAACATTAGCCCATAAGTTAACTCGCTCTGCCATATTTCAACTCATGCTATCCCACGAGTTAAATGAACTAGTCCATCCGGGCTAAAAAAATTAAACGAGCTCAAAATTTTTGTTCATACCATGAAAATTGACGAGTTGCCCACCCCGCCATTGCGAGATGAGCCTATTTTTCCATCCCTATTTCGAACATCCCTTAGTACCCGTTTGACGCATGGAATTGGGGTTGGGATTTGGTGTGTAGTTGGAATTGGACTCATAAATTCTAAATTTTATGTTTGGTGACACATTTAGAATTTGAATTACAATTCCATATCAGAATTCTATGGATTTGAAATATAACTAGATCAAGTCTTTTTCAATTCTATCTCATTACTTAAAAATTGGGAATTCCCAATATCGCGTATCAATGTTTGTACTGATGATTAGACGTAGCACTGCACACCACCATATGAATTTTGAACATTGCAATGGCATAACATAGAATTTACAACGACCTCATGATAACTTTTTAATTTGAGTGTTTTATTAGCGTGTTTCATAAGTATTTTCAATAGGTTTTTAAGATATTTTATTTATTTTTAGGCATAAATTAAGATATTTTACCATTATTGAGGTTTTGTAGATTTTATCTTTCTTTTGTAGTTTTTAATTAAATTGCAGATAAATAAATCACCAAGATGATAAATGAATATTGGAAGAAGATTTGATATGATTGAATAAGAGATTTGAAGAGAAGATTTGGATCATAAAAGATAAACGTAAAGACAATCTAGAAAAATTTGGTTCAAGATATGATGAGGATGTTTCAACGTTGATTTTGTCACCGATTTTACGTCATGATTGACGATGAATCTTGATTTGGCTTCAACTAAAAAGTTGCATATCTTTCTCTTAGATTTAATTGAAAACTTGAATCATCTTAATCCGATATTTGTAGTCAAAATTATGATTGTTTTACCACGACAACATCAAAAGTACGAAGTAAAGCACTCAAGTGCTTCTAATAGTGCTCCAGTGCAATGAGAGACACCAAAATGCATTTTTTTCACATATTAAAGGTCACTTGAGCTGGCTTAATGCCGCTCAAGTAGTGTGATGCTGATAGAACTCAAATTTTAGGGTTTTTTTACTCATTTTGGGCTCATTTTCTATAAATAGAACACTAAGGAATGCAAAAAGGAGAGTGGAGAATTAGATTTGGAGAGAAGACAACCCTAGAGGTGCTAACTAGGGCTCGAGAATTGTCGTCAGGGTGCTATGTGAGAGCTCCGCACCCCCAACTTGCCATTTACCTTTGGTGACTCATCTATGGTGTTTGTCTCTGTGTATCTCTTCTATTCTCTTTTGTGTTTTTCTTCTCTTATGTACTAAGTCACTTTCTAAGGCAATGATGTACCTCTTTGAGGATGATATCTTAATAGTATTTTGTTATTTAGTTCTTATTAATGTCTATTACTGTTTTTATAGGTCTGTGCTTAATTCCAATTAATTAATTGGCCATTAATTATATTGTTCTGATGTCTTGCATGAGACGAGAGAGAGAGAGAGAGAGAGAGAGAGAGAGAGATTATGAGAGGTGCTTATAGGTATAGACAATAGGTTCCGCTAAGAGGTTAGAGGGTCAATTTAGGATAAGAGGATTGTTTGACCTTGAGAGAGGCTAACAACTAGTTACCCTGACCATTAATTAGCCCAATAGGTAATTGAATAACAACTATATTAGGATAGTCGTATAGATTTGTTTATGAGTCCACTCGAATCTGGAGTAGGTGAAATCACTAGCCCTAGTGTTCTTCCCTATCTCTTCCATCCATTTCTCTTTTTCATCTTTTATTCAATCGTTATTTTATCTTAATTGCAATCTTTTCTCCATTTCTTAATCAATTCAACTTAGTAATTTATTAATTAAAATCAAGTGTGTAATATTATCTCTATGAGTTTGACAACTCGACTTTAAATACTCATTATTACTTGTCGTGACTAGTGCAGTAATTAGCATTAAGCGCATCAAGTTTTTGGCGCTGTTGATGGGGATAATCTTTTACACTAGCATTTTAATTCATAAATTTTCTAAGTTGAATTTGATCCTTAGAATTTAAAATTTTAGTTTTTCCTTTCAATTTTTTTAAAAAATGTATATTTCTTTGAATTTCTCTGGTGCCTTCATTGGATCACCCATCAATCATTGCAAGAGTGGACCACTTAGAAGCTGAAAACAAGGAGCTTTAGGCTCAATTGAAGGCAAAGCAAGAAAGTAGTGCTCGTTCTCACTACCTTGGGGATAGGACATATTACAATGTCCCAAGTTCCAAAACCAATAACATGGGGTGGAGGAATTTCTCAAATTCCACTCAGAACATATGTAACAAATGGCGACAACAGCCTGTTCATCAACCTCTTCCACAAGAAGAGCCAGACTTCAAACTCATGTCCTTGATCACACAACTCAAACTCGAGATGGAGGCTTTCTTTAAGCATAATGATGAGATGTATGCACAACAAGAAGCCTTCTTCAAAGATTGCAAGCGTCAGTGGGTACATCACCTCAACTACCAACTGTTGACTCACCGAGCTTAAGTGAAGACTGAAGAGGATGATTTTGAACTGGATGAAGCCAAAGAAGCAAAAGACTCAAACCAAGAAGAACTTGATTTGGAGCCTTTCATTGATTGCTTGGAGAGGAAAGTCCAAGAATTCAACAAAAAGGAAGACCCTCTCAAGTTAATCTTTGAATGATTTAGAGGCCTAACAACATAACTTGAGACTGAGACCTCCAATGGTGCAATTGAAACTCTGATGATGCAATTGAAACACTGATGGAGCAAGCGGGCATCGTCACAACGAAGGAGGAAGTGGAATGGAACTAGACCCTAAAATTTCATTTAAAGACTTTAGCATGCATTTCAATAATTACGCGGCCTGCACTTTGTGTCTAGGAGACCACAGCTCAAGTACCTGCACATTTGGATCTAGAGTCACCAAAGAAATCAAATTGAAGCCTCGTCCATCCATGGAACCATCTAAAGTTGGGGCTAGAGAAGAGGCAATGATGTTGACACCTTTGAGCCCTTCTTCGAAGACCCCAATGCTTAAGAATCAATCGCAGGTGAAAACAAATCAAAGGAGTTCACTGCTGAAGTGGCAAATCTACTGCTGGCCATTAGCCCCTGTTTCATATCCTTGGGACACCTTTATGTACCTCATGCATTGATGACGCAGTGCGGAGGAACCTGGATTTGGGATCCAAGCATTTCTTAAGTGAGGTAACATCCAATTAGAGACATAAAAACAAAATGCTTCTTGGGAGACAATCCAAAGTTTTTTAATTTTTTTTTTCTAGTTGATTTTCTTTTCATTTAATTTTCTTTCCAAACTTACATTTTGTCTTATTTCTTAAAGTATTTTTTTTTAAATAGCCAAGTTAGTCAAACACATTATATATCATTTAGAAGAGTTAAATATGAATCATTACTCCTGTCAAAAATAATATGGCTCATTAAACATATCACTTAGCACAAAAAGGAGATGTCTCTTATGCCATTAACTCTCATAAATTTTAAATATTCGGTATGAAAAATTATAGTTTGGAATTTGACGATAATATGAAATGCCTGCAAGTATCTCAATCGTTACATTGCAAGTCAGGGAGCGAGTCTTATTGATGGTTGGAAATGGAATGAATCCCATTGATAACTGATAAGGGAGTTAGTCTCAATTGTCCTTGTCGTGTGGGTTACTCGGTAGCCAGTCCGTTGGAGAATGTGGGCAAGCCTCACCTCAATAAGTATGATGCAGAGGATAATTTCGTTTATAAAAAATTTGTATCTAATTGTTATTATTTAATTATTGTTTACCACTCACTGTTATGGGGACTGCTAGGAGGACTCACTTGCATCTGTGGTTTTCAAATCAAATCGAGGAAGCAAATCCCCTCCTTAGCGTCCAGTAACTGTCAGGCAGTATTCACATGGTGAGTCTCTACTTGTCACATTGTAACATTCATAGTATCATTTTTTAGTCTCTAATTTATTTTTCTAAAATTGTCCCTAATTTAACTTTTCATGCATCCACATACTTATTACCCGCCATTCACTATATTCACCACACTGCATTGCTCGCATGTTCCACACCAGCCACAAAATGCGTGTCAAAATATTCATAAAGATGTCATTTCACACATGAACCACCATTAAATAGAGTCTTAATGGCATCAACATCCAATTAAATCTCATCTAACAATTCATGTGAGACAATACAATACAATGTCTCATTCAAAACAAGTAGATATAGTTTTTCTCATTTATAAACGAAGCCAGCTTATAGGACTAGGGAAGCAAGAGTTGAGTCCAATCTAAGACTACTGGGCTACTCGCAATCATAAAAAACAATTAACTGTGAAACAAAAGAAAAATGGACAAAAATTTGCCACAACATGCAATCAATTTTGAGATAATTTTTAAAGGTAAGACAAAAACTAATGTAGCATATAAATCAGCTAATTAACAATAAGAGAGAGATGAAAAGGAAGCCTCAGTCAGCCAGAGATTCACATCAAGGTAAATTTTCTCAGACGGTAATTCCAATTCAAATTAATCCTCATCGGCTTCACCCAACTCAAACAATGAAACAAACATGATAAAAACAGTTTGAGAAAATAAAAATAAATAAATGTAATCGCATAAATCGGCTCCGCAGATCCAAAGTGTTTGAGATCCGCAGGTTCCTATCAGGATGCGAAACGAATGAAAACCACTCTTGCTTTTGGTCCAATCATAGCATCGCAGATCAAAGCATACAGCTACCAGCGACGTGGCATCGGACCTAACCCCCAAAATTGAACAAATAAAACTCCAATTTTTTTTTAAAGTTACTTAATATAAAAACGGAGAAAAGGATTAACCCTCAGAGACCCGTTTCAAATCACACACACAGCAGGACAACCTGCGACACAAAAACAAACGATCTCGACCGAAGGCAGCGTTTGGCATGCCAATCGGCGGATGAGAACGCTGCATTCGGACATTAGGATGCAACCCTGCTGCGGTTTGGAGTGTCATACGGCACTTCCTATCAAAGCTTTTGGGAGATCCTCCTCATTGGGGGAAATATTTTTCATTCACCAAATAAAAATTGGAACCTAACTAGTGATTGTAATGAATAAAACACAATTAGCAGAATGGAGAAGGATAGAACACTAGTAAGGCTAACGGCACAGCTCTCGGCGGTGCTGAGCGGGGATGGAAAAACATTGGAAAGTGAAGGACAGAGGAATTAGGGTTTTGAAGAGTTAAATTTATAGGCATGTTCAGTTGCCGTGGGCCGTTGCGGACCAACGTTAACATGATGTTAGGGTTCAGGTTACTGCGCCGCACCCCATGTTTGTTGAATGTTGGCTTCGTTCGTTTAATTGGGCCTTAATGAAGATGATTCACAAAGAGACTTTTGTTATTGGGCCTCCAGTTATGGGCATTAGCTTTAGCTTAACTTAATCAAGTGGCATAAAGCTTCTTCCCATATGGGCTTGTACACACGCATATATGAGAAGAGCATATTTTTTTAAGTTTTGGTTTTGGCCAACCACTGAGCAAGGCTTTGACTCGATCATTACTTACTGGATCTCTTCAACCCCACGCCAGATCAAACAGGGCTAAAGCAATAGGCACAATCCCTAACATTAGCGTCCAAGACAATCAAAGACAAGCCAGGATANAAAAAGAAACTTTACCGTCGGCTATACCAAACGGTAAATAGCAAATCTATACCGTCGACAAATCAAACTATTCCGTCGGAAACGGTTCCGACGTAAACTAATGAATAAAATATTATTACATTTACCGTTGGTTAAACCCGACGGTAAACTTGAAGATATTGAACAGGTTTGCGTCGGCAATTTCCGACGGTAATTGTTATTATTATTACCGGCTGTTATTTCCGACGGTAATACGACCAAGGTATGCTACACGGTAAACCAATTACAGTCTGTTTTATCCGCCGGAAATTACCGTCGGTTAGTTATAACCGACGGTAAATTACTTTCCATCGACCACTTTACCGTCGGCCCGTGTCCGACGGTAAATCCGTCGGAAAAACGATAAACCGACGGTAAAACCGATTTTTACCGACGGAAATTCCGCCGGTAATAACCAATTTTCTTGTATTCACTCAAAACATCCCAACACATGGATTCAACAACCATTATTCCTCTAATACTCTATTAACCCTAATCCATACCAAGTGCTAAGTAAAAAATCACACAAGTGAATTAAACATTACATCTTTACCAAAAACCTTAACACACTGAGTTTGCCGTCCTCCCTATTTATACACTATTTAGTAAAACGTCATTCTATACTCACACTTAAAACCCAATAGATATGTGAACAAATAAACGTTCAAAAAACTTTAGTTTCATGAGAAACAATAAAAAATGTTATAAATTATAAACTCTCTTCAGTTTATTTTACATGTCACTTTAGTCATATATGCACATGAATTAAGAAACTTACAATATGTGAAAATGACATATATTATAGATTTAACAATTTTTTCTAAGATGTTAGTCCTTTTGCTAGGGTTTAATGTGCACTATCGCCATTGATCTAGTATGGAGAATCCCCCTTGTTTTTAGTTAGGGTTTGTCGTTTCTCATTGTTTTTCAATGAGTAAATTCGTCTTTGTCTCGCGGTTTTTCTAGTTTATGGTCATGGTTGAAGAGCTAGTGCAACAATGTAAGAACCTCTCTCTCTCTCTCTTGGGGGAAGAAGAACTAATGTTTGAACGTCCATTGGGAAGATATGAAGTTAGCACGGGAGAGGGCGTATTTCATATCCTAGGGAAGCTAGTTTCGTCTCAACCTAGCAATTTGGGAGCAATAAGGAAGGTGGCGATTTAGATCTGAAGACTAGCGAAGAAGGTGGAGTTCAAGCAGATAGGTGACAATGTAATTCTCTTCCAATTCAAAGGAAATAGGGATTACGATCAGGTGCTTAGTGGGAGGTTGTGGTCCTTTGACAAGAACCTGGTATAGAAACCATAGGTTGAGCGAAAATTTGAAAGGAACAAATGCAACTTCTGTGGTCGTGTGTAGGGAATTCACAAATCATTCATGCTTTTAATAAATTAGGTTACACCAAGAGATTGGGTAGTCACTCTAGGTAAAGATAATCATTCGACCTCGAGAGAGACTTGTGATTTGGATAGGAACCCTGACCATTAGCTAACTAGATTAATAACTGAATAACAATATTTTAGGACAGTTGTGTGTGTTTGTCTATGAATAAGCCTGAGTCTACAGTAAGTGAAGTCAATTGCCCTATTGTATGTCTCCATAACCTTTCCCACCTTCTATTTAGTTGTTATTTCCCCTTATTATTTATATATTTTATTTTAATATTTTTAAAACCAATTTTCCAAAACTCTTCCAATCAATTTAATCGAGTTATTTGTTAATTAAAATCTAGTGTAATATTATCCTTGTGCGTTTGACAACCTGAGTTTTAATACTCACTCTTATTACTTGTATGAACTAGTGAACTTGCTAGTGTTGCAAAATTGGCATCAAGCTTTTGGCGCCGTTGCCGGGGATAACTTTTAGTCTTGTTTTTAATTAATAAATTTCTAGACTGACTTTGATTTTCATGACTAAAGAGTTAGTTTATACAGCTAAGTGAAAGTCTACATGAATGCATGAAATTATGTCCTAATATGTATCTAAAATGCTAAAAACTATATGAATTAGCAAGCAAAAGGAATTCTAATTGGAGAGTCATCACTACATGTTCCACCAAAATGTAGGATTTTCTTATGGAGAGCCTCTAGAGATGTGCTCCTAACTATCTAGCGACTCCAACACAAGGTGGTGGATGTCAACGGAGTTTACTATTGCTGTTCTGGTGCAGAGGAGCCAATAGTCCACATCTGGTAAGGCAATGCATTGCACAGGTAATGTGGACTCAACCAGGGGTGAGATCATGGCTACTAGGGAATGTACTCTCTTTGCTTGGGAAATGGGTTGCTTGAAGGTATATTTGGAGTGTGGCTCATTGGACACTATTAACAGGCTTGCGGATAGGACAACAGATCTTTTGCACAACGGGTCCTTGATTGAAGATATTTTATCTTATGCATTTTGGTTTTCACGCTTTGTGACAATTCATGCTATTAGGAATAGTAATGCAACAATTGATGATGTAACAAATTTTGGGTTATTCCACGACACTGTAACTTGGATTTGGAACCCTCCAGATTTTTTTGGTAGTATTCACATAAAATAAAAAAAGAACATTTTTTCTAAGATGAAATATGAATCGGAAAGAGTAATATTTATTCTTTCAATTAATGGTGTAATAACCTAAGCTTCTATATGCTATAGCATTCCTTAGAATTCCCCCTAAATAATTTCATATAATAATTAGGTAGGAAGAACAATTTCATTGATCTTCGGCCAAAGAGCTCTACTCCAAGTTGCTTATAACTTAAAAAACCCTCCACAGTAAAACCCACTCCCAACAATGGCAACTCACGTAATCATGGGTTCAAAGAACTAATTTTTATTCTTTGATTATTAATATTTTATTGATATGTGGCTAAGGAGGAGGTATGTCCATCATCCTCATTCAAGTCCTCCTTTCCTACCACACACCACACATTGAACTATTAGATTTCCCCATCTTGGATTATGCAATCCTCAATCTTTCTTGTTACATTTGCTACATTGAGATAAAGACAAATAACCTTTTCTTCAAATCTTCACTTTCATGGGCCCCCACCAAAGGAAATATAGCTAGCACTACATATTAATTATATTTAGTCTTAAATTAATTAATATACTTGTGGTTAATGATCTTTGTGAAGGTAAAATAATTAAAGAGAGGTTAGAACTAATATTGGCTGTGCCCCACTCCCACTTCTTCCGTGATTGGCTCTTGCATTATGGATTTCATTTTTGGGTGAGCACATGTTACCATGTTATTGGCACATGCTAAGTGAGCCTAGCACAAATCAAAATCATCAAACAATAAACTATAGACTCTTTTCCCAGTAATAATCTTTTGTTAATGCTCATATGGATTGGATAATGAAAATTAAATAAGATGATGGGATTGATCCAAAGGAAAGAAAAAAAAAAAAAACAAAGAATTATTGTGTGTCGGGAATTTTAAGTTTTAACCATGTTGAATGGCATCAATTCAGGTGCGAAAATTTGGCTAATATTGCAGGGGACATGGTTGTGACACTAGGGCCCTAAGGTCGTTTAATTCAGGTCCATTTCTAATATTGTTCTTCTGGTCAAAGGTAAAATTGTATACATCACTTGTATCTTGTCGTGGCTTTATCATTATTTTCATTTTTGCTTCTTTTTCAGTTACGTCGGTGATGCATTATCACAATTTTTTCATTGTTCTATTCCAACAGTTCCAGTTTAAATTGCTATAGGTTATTGTTATGGTAAAAAAAATATATTAAAGACAATAAAGTAAATTCATAATAAGGCGACAGTGAATGAAGCGAATGAGTTCACATAAAAAAGGTAGTGGTCCAACATATTAGTCGACCCTGAGCAAAAGGCCTAATCGACTTGATAATGACAATTATGGTCAGCTTTAGATAAGGAAAGAAAGGTTGTTGACCAAAGTCAATAATATGTCGAATATCTCTTTTTATAGTAATAAGGGGACGATGAATAAAAGAGATAAGCAAAAACACGATGAAACCACCAAATCATTCTTGGTCGATAGGTGAAGTCGACCCAAAATATATCTTAAAGAATTTCTTACATCTTATGGAAAGTTCGACCTTTCAGAAAATAGGAAAGTATAGTAAAGAATTCAAATCTAATTAGGCAATCACCATCAGAAGGAACAAAACTGCCAATAACGTGCGACAGTTATTTGAGAACATGCTTAACTTTAGAAGTCAAATGACTACCCACATTGCAGAATAGAAGGGAAATGGGGGAGTGAAGTTCTGAGGAGCAAGCTTCAAACCGTTAGAGAAGATACGTGGCAAACATGCAAAAGGTCGCCACATACTATAAATAGGGATGCCTAGAACCAAATTAGGGAGGAATTTTCACTTAGACAAACTCAAGTCTCTATACATCTCAATGACAAGAGAGTAGTGAGGAACTCTAAGTAAATTTCTCATTCTTTTACATTTTTTCCTTGATCTTTCTTTTCTATTGTCTATTATTTTTCATTGTAATTTTCTTTTAAATTAGCATGTTGTTCTTACTACTTTGTATGATTAATATCTTAGTTGTTCTAAACACTTGTTTATCAAATTCAACAAATTATTCTTAAATTCGCATCTTTACTAAAAGGACGCACATTATTTAATTACATATTTATGTAATGAATGGTTCAATGAATCAAAATTCACGTAAAACAATTGTATGACAATCAACATATATAGTGGCTTATTAAGGCTTTGCATAATCTTACACGTATAAATCGTTGTAGTGGGTCGATTTGATGATTCAATAAAGCGGTCAATACAACTGATTTGGACTTTTTAAACATAATTTTAGTTTTCATGATGGCGATGATGGAAGGAAGACAAGTACACATGGTGGGTTGTTGATTTTTCTATCATCTTCATTATAAAGAGATGTGTAAGCTCAAAGTGAAATGCATAATCTCAAACGTCAACAGTTTCCCGCATTCTCTACAAATTTATTGTTTCTTTTATTCTTCACCAGCTAGCAACCCACCCAACCCAACTACCCTAAGGAAAAAAAAAAAACCCAAATAAGATGTACTCTGTTCCCTTTAATTTTGAAAAACACCTCTTCAAATTGAGTTTAAAGTCATTCAAGTTTCAACATTGTTCGATACTCCTCCGTTTTAATTTAACTGTCTATTTAAGGTATTCTTTTTACATGACCGAAATTATTTTCACTAATGATTTAATAGTACAATAGAATAATGTTATATCCTCTAAAAATAATTACTCACTAATATTCTCTTTACTAGAATTACGTGTGGTTATTAATACAGATAATTATTATTAAATTTTGAGATTTCTGGTTAAGAAAAATAAGAATTTATTACTTGAACCAACCATGTATTGGTGAAATTGTTTTTATTATTCCATGTAATGGCTTCTTTAAACTTTAATTTATAAAATTTTGGTATTTTGACATTTAGAATAAAGTATTCATCATGCATTAGAAATGGATGTGTTGCTGTGGCTAAAAGTGGACAAGGACAGCTTATCATGCAGTTGCAAGGGCGATGAACCTCTACTAGGGTTTCACTACCACCCTTTGTGCCCTTGAGGATTTGTTGTACCACCGTTGGCGACTCCTTTGTGCCTACAAGGTTTGTTTCGTACCCATCTTGGGATGTCGCAACGCGGTTGCTGTGCCTCTTGCCTTTGGGCCTTATTCCAAAAGGTCATACGTGTCACTAACCCTAGTGGTCATCCTCTGTTCGATTTGGGTTTTTGTCCTCGAACGAGAGTCCCTCAGCATTGTCGGCGTCGCCGATAGATCTATGAGCCATTAGGCTTGTACAATTGCAATGCGTCTATATTAGAAGTTTGTGTTGACAAGATTGCCTCTTGATTCTAGTGACTGGTAGTTTGGTTCTCATCGTCTCTACCCTCATGTGGCTCTAACCCCTTCCTTCCGTAGTGGTTCCAAAAACCCTAAAAGTCCAACAAAAATAGATGGAGTGAATATTACTCATTTCGGATCCAAACTAATAAAATAGTCTGACTTATTCATTTATTTAATTTCATTAAACATAATTAAGTGAGACCAACATATTATAAGTCATAAAAATATCTAATATAATTTTATTCATAATTATATATAGCCCACAAAATAGATTAAGGAAATACAATTTTCTAAAACAATATAAATTCAATTTAACAGAAGGAAATAGTTTTTACATGCGACGAACCGCAATTCAAATCTTAGTTAGTCCAAGAAAAGTGTCCATATTTAGCGTATAATCATGTCTCAAATAAACATGCCTCCAACAAAGAATAACTATGTGGGAGGAGGGGGAATGAGTTTTATATACCTTTAAAAAGTTGTAGTAAAATCCAAAAACATAAAACTTAAATATACAGACCAAAAACTTTGAAAATGAGACATCAGCAGAAAATCTTTGAACTAAAACGCCATTAACATCTTGTGATAATCACACCTTTATAACTACTGAGAATGTTGAGTTGGTCGGTTGGGAATCAAATTCCACGCTAATTATGTTACGAATCCACCCATATATATATATATATATATATGTATATATATATATATGTATATATACACACAGCCCCCTTAGTAGGTGGCATTTTCTTACGGCTTGCTTGAACATCAAGCCACAATCCAACATATGACATGCGAACGGAACTTAAGCACTTTCTTAGTTTAATTATTAGTATATCCTTATTTCTTTCTCATTATTTAGCTGGTTGCAGATTCATCATGCTTAACTACATTCAAGTGGCAATTTGATAACTCTCCAACAAGAGTTATTTTTGTTTACTTTTTCTATAGTTTTTAGTTAAGATAGGTTAGGACTTAGTGATTTTGTTGCACGATTGGTTGAATATAATTGGCTTTTTTATCTATGGTAAGTTTGATGTGTGGTTAAACGTTTCAGGGCCCAAAATTCAAAGAACATCAGCTAAACTAAGAGTCAGAGGAGCATCTCGCGTGAGACCTAAGGGACGCCATTTATCTCGTGTGAGACGTACCAAACAGAGAGTAAAGGACAAGACTTAGCAAAGGTGTCTCGCGCGAGACACTATACATCTTGCGTGAGACACGACCACAGTGGGCCCAAAAAGCGTAAAAGCTTAGGTTAAAACACACCAAAGGAAATGGGTTAAGGCATTCAGAATTCACTACGTTTTTCATTGAGTTTTTCATTATTTTGGGGGAGGGGTTGGGTTGAAGAGAGATAGAACATGCAAAAGGAAGAGAACATCGAGATCGAGATCAAAATCATATTGTTCTTGGCAATTGGGTTCTAAGTGTTCTTCATCTCCTATGTGTACTTCTATCCCTATCTCTTTACCTCTACTTTGTAATTCGTTTTTATGCATTATGAACTAAATTCCCCTTTGATTGGGATGATGATGTAACCCAAATATTTTCTCTTAATTTCAATTTCAATGTTATTCAGCTGTGTTTGATTGTGAATTAATTTCTCTGTCCTTAATGCTTTTCATTGGCTAACCATTGATGAAATGTTGGTAAACTTAGGGAAATTTTGAGAAAAGAAACTCAGGTGGTAATGAGAAATTGATCATCATTTAGCTATCTCTTAGAGATAAGAATAGAGGGTGGTGCAACCCTTTGCCTCACACGCTACCAAAGGTTTCATAGAATCTAATCCCTAGGCAAACTAGATTAATTTTAAGAGATTGGTTAATCGGGTTGTTCATAGGAAGGTACGCATGATCTCGAGAGAGACTTGTGTTAGAATAGGAATCCATGTTGTCCTTCTGAAATAACTTGAATAACATAGAAAGCAGAATTAGAGAAATATTAGTGATGAAATCGGAGTCCCAATCGCCTTAACCATAACTAAATCAAATCCTATTTGTTTTGTTCTGCGTTTTAATTTCTGTCCAATTTAATTTCCATTGCTTGAAATTTAGTTCTAAAAATTCCTTTTCGTGATTCGACTCTAGAGTTGTAATTTTTTATTGCTTTTTGGATCAAATCGTCTTATTGGAAATGATACTTTTGGTCCTAAGACAAATACTTTATTACTTGGCGACGTGGTATACTTGTCACATGTGTTTTTCATGCAACACAATTAACATGAATTTTGAAACTATGTATTAACAATCGTGGGTGAAGGGGGATTAGGCACACTAGGCAAGAGAGAAATCAAGAAAAAAATGATTTTATTATGTATTGTATTTATAAATGTATTCATAAAGTACAAAGATGATGTGCTTATTTATAGGCTGAAAATAACATAAAGATAAACTTAACAGATAAAATAAGTATTTTAACAGATAAAATAGATAAATATCCTAACAGATAAGCCTAAATTAATTTAAGATAAAATAAAATATAATAATATCTTAATTTTTTCTCTTGCATTAATGTAAAGGCATGCAATTACTTGAGTGATTTTAATTTTTGACATATAAAGTCATTATAAGTTTAATTCTAATCTTTTATACCCTCGGACTCTCTTGGCATAAATACATTATTTTGATTTACATATATAGCTTTAAAATAAATTATATGAATAAATATTCAAACCAGAAGAGGAAAGAAAAAGAAGAGAAGCAATCCAGTTTACGCACATGAAATAATTAATAATCCTTATCTCTCTGGCCAATGCTTCTATGCATTTTAATTGCTAGGTAAAAGAAAATTCAACAAAGATTATAAATTTTATTTTAAAACTATCCTTGGTTACATATATATTCCAAAACCTTTACTAATAAAAACCCACAAGTTGATCCGGCTTTCTTAGCAAAACAACAAAGCTACAAGTCATAATTATTGACAACTTTAGCTTTCTAATTTTATTTTGTTTTGGATAGAAGCCTAATTGCTTTCGCTTTTGAATAATGGGAAGGATATATTTGTGTCCTACAAGCATATCTCTGCCAGCATATGCATGTAGTATATGATCATGCCATATTAATTATGATGCATATATGTTCAAAATTGACTAATAAACACTTTTTTTTTTCAATTGGGCGCACGGCATGATACATATGAATATGAATGAACAAGACATATAGCACACACATGTGAAACAACATTGAAGAGTATTTAGTGCTTGAAAGACGGTGTTGGCTAGTTGGGAAACAGAATGGGACCCCCATGCTTAACCCATAGCTCATATTTTCACCACTCCCTTGTTGAAGGGTCAACCTCAATGCCTATCTTTTAGCCCATTAAAGCTCCAACACTGCCCATCATTTCTCATAGAGCCATACGGACTTGTAAAGAAAATAAAGTATACCTCTTGAAGAAAAAAAAAATTGTGTCTAGTTGTGAATGGTCATGTTAGATATATGTTATAGATTGATATATGAATGATATTTCATTCTCACAAATTGAAAAACTTGTCACTTATAACTAACATATTATTTATTATATCGTTCGAATTATATTTAACGTAGTGTTCTAAGATTATACAAAATTTAATTTTCCTAAAAAAATTGAGGTTGATTCACCTAATTAATCTTTAGTTTATGTTTGATCATAATTTAAATTTTATTTTTAAGTTATTTTATTTGTGGGTCATCTAAATGAAAGTATCACTACCGTAAGTATTTGATGAGCTGAAACACATCTTAACTTTCAATTGAGATGAGCCTTTTCTTTAACTTAAATTTATATTTTTTATCAAAAAAAAAGATTAAAAAAATGTGTGCCCCCTTGGACAAAAGATAGAGGATTGAATGGCAAGGTGTGCACGCAGCAAAAGCATCTTTATCTTCAATCTCTCGTATATGTCTTTGTCTTTGTCTGTGTTTTGATTCCTTTTCATTTCTTCTCTGTAGACAAAATTGAATCATCAAAACGTACATTGCATGCTAGCCTACGTTTTTCTAGATGCACACGTGTTAGGGGGCACCTTCACACATCATACCTATGTGTCTTTCTTTCTTCATCAATGCATGCATGCACATCATCCCTAAAAACAAAGGGACAAAATTTTCACCCACCATTAATATTACATATATAGGGGTCATTTCAGAAATAATGATGTTAACATTTAAATTTTGTTAAACTATTCTTATATATATCATTTTCTTTTGAGATAATAAAATAACCAAAGCACATATATTAACTACGGTGTAAATCTAGAAATACGACATGTATTTTGTGCGTCCGAGATAATTCAACGAGACATGAGACCTAAGATAACCTCATGCTCTCCTCTCAAACATAGGACTCGTCCAGAGTTATCACAAAGCCTGTAAGCTTCAAGGTTTTGCAAGTCCTACATTTTCACACATAATCGTCGAAGAATATGTAACATATGTAACCATTATCAGACATTACGAACGAGATTAAGGAGCACTTAATTAGTCTCATGATGATCTCCATTTCAATTACGAAACTCCCCATTGGACAGAATTCAAGCCATCCTTCATTGTATATATGCATGAATTTCATTCATACTCAAGTATGTTCTCTAACCATACTTCATATTCCTTCATATTCTGACTTGGGTGTCGGAATGATTTTTTGCAAGTACTACCTCCATCGAACAAGGATGTTGAACACATCACCATCGTGTTCCACCATCTTGTTAGCTCTTAAATCCATTCTAAGGTCAGAGTTATGAGTAACATTTTGCAACAGTCCCAATCCGCCCATATCAAATTCTGAAACATATTTTCTTGAACTTGATTTTTCCAAAATAGAAAAAGCATAAAGTTTTAGACTTTAATGTATAAATAAGTAATGAGGTCATTTTGGGGTTTATCTTGGGCCCGGTGCAATAATATTGCACTGTAATTACCGAATAATAAAAAAAAAGTAATGAGGTCATTTTAGAAAACATTGAAAGCAAAAAAGTGATATGTATACACATATTGGCCTTGCCACTTTAGTTTATGGCTGAGAAGGAATTGAGCCAAAAAATATATACACACATTTTCTTTTCCCGAAAAGAACCATTATTTTTTTTCTACAATATCATTGAAAACTTTGACCAAAGACGATGGGATGCCTTAGCCTTTACAAAACAATAATATATGGCAATCAATTAAATAACACGGTATACTCTTGTTTATTTTTTGTGCATAATTATTTGGTATTTCTTTAAGTCCATGTGTATCACATAAAGTAGAAAAAAATAGAAAAATAAATAAATAAACAAAGAACGTGAGAGTGGAGTTTGTCGCATTGAAATCGCATTTTGATTTTGTTGAACCCAAAGCCAAAACTGCTTTTCTTTTGTCAAAAGAAAATTAAATGTCAAACGGCCTTTCAACAAGAAGTTAGGTTAAGCAGATCACACGTATCTTGGTGAGCTGTAGAGACTAGAGAATCTTGTCTATATATGTGCCTTTGCCTTTCATTTGTATCAAACGTGTTTAGGGCAATATACATTGAAAGCCTAGTCACATAGGTAGTTTAATTATATTATTATATATGATCATATGATATATGTGACTGTTTATCTTTCACAATTTATACATAATATTGTAGATGAGGTTCCAACTCCTTTATCTTGTTTTTATATCTCCATTCATGTCCTGCTAATGTAAAATTATGAAATCAAGTAAAGGTTACATCATTTATCTTCTTTCTTTCAAACCAATTTTAACATATTAAAATTGCCCATTCTTTATTAGGTGTCAAATTTTAAGTGAGGGGAAGAGAAGGAGACAAAGAGACGTTGAGAGAAAACTTTAATCTTAATTTGTAGATGAATAGAACAACTTAATTAACTAATGGACACTTTTCTTCTTGTTTTCATCTTTCTAAGTTTAAAAAATGTTAATTCTTATTTTTTTTTCTTCACTATCTTGTATTCTTTTGTTTTTTATTTTTGTGAGTGAGGGGAGGGGATAAGATGATATTTTTAGAATGAAATTAGGAAGTACACAGTTGGATCCACACAAATTGATTACCACAACTAAAGTTAAAAAGGGAAACAAAAGAAGGGCCGTTTAGTTTTACTTCAGGAGTAATCTTTCACATAATGATTTGTTGTTGCCTAATTAAGCATTATTATGCACTTTTTTCTTAGTACAGAAGCATAATTATGCCAGGAGAATTTATCCCAGAAAATATCAACGTCCGCAAATCACAGGAAATTAAATGCAAGCTACTTAATAAGGACATTTTGTGAATGACATATTAAAACTGAAACGGTCAAAAAATGGCAATAATGTTGCAAATATATATTCTAAACCGATTTTAGCAGGTTCTTATATCACAGAGTTTGTGGACCATACAATGTGTGGCTCAAACCAATGATATCTTTAAATATATATGGTCGGGCAAAGGCTATAAGCAAAATATGGTGGGTCCATTTGTATCTAGACACATTTATAAAATGTTGTTAAATACAATTTGACAGAGCAGATAAATACATTACCAATTTTACTTCCCGCCGCTGCCTCGTCAACACCCCTACCAGCATGACCCAACCGCCACCCACCAAATTATTTCAAGTCAAAAGATAATTCAATTCCCTTTTCAAATGGAAAATAATATATTTGATCAAATTTTAACTCCATTACATTTGTCTTGTTTACTTGAATATCAAGAACGTCACAGAAGTACACCAACGTTTTGTTTTTCACACTTGACAATCTTGTCTTTCATCTCAACTGGTTTTGCTTCCTTGTCCTGGAAATTAAGGTTTGTAAAAGCAAGAATTTTTAACTGCGGCCTCGGACACTAAAATGTTTAAGAAATGAATAATTCATAATGTGTAATGTATCATGTCATGTAAATTAGGGAAAGGTAGTAAGGTTCAAACATTTTAGAAACAACTAAATCGTAATGCTCAGATTGTCTATATAGAGAACTCCCCATTTGTTTATATTTTCAAATGTTTTCACGTACGATGTATTATAACTATAAATGTTTTCATGCTTTATATTATATTGTGTATTGTATCTTTATGTCATATTTTTGAAATGTCTCATGTCGTTGTGAGGGCAATCATTCGCTAAGGCTCTGTCCAGAGTTGTAACCCCTCAACCTCCACCTCCAGTTGCAAGTTAGGATGTAGAAGTTGTAGTGCATGAAACTTTATGGTCAGTTGCAGCGACATCAAAGTTCGTGAGTCAATGGTCACCTTGCGGTGAAGCTATCTACAGGACATGTTAGTTTTATTTTATTTTGCAATCGAGTAGTGCTCCAATTGGATACAAGCAAGATCTTTGGATCAGTCAAGTATTTTATTATGTATATTTATGTTCATTGTAAAAAAAGTTTATGTTTATTCAAAAAATGAAGGTTTTTATTTGTTTTTATTTAAAGTTAAAATGCATATTTTTATAAGAAGTGTTCCTAAGAGGCTTTCGTAAGGGAACTAATTTCTTGTGTGTTAGTAACGATTTTTAGATTGTTACATTTCTACCCCTCACACACGGCACAAGTGAGGGGCAGCAAATCCAGTGCAACATGAGAGAACAAAACACATAGAGATCCCATTTCTCAACTGGCCCATTTCGAGAGAACAATTCCAAGCTATAGCCATGTTAGACATACATTGTCCATCTTGTAGGGTGTCGCCGGAGTTGAAATATGAAGGTGGGTAGAGCTCACACTTGGGTTAAGTTTATTGCTAACTAGTAGATTGGTTCACAGGTAGTTAGCTATTTGGTTAGGAAGTTTGTTAAGAGTTATTTTCTTACTAATCCAGTTATAATAGAGTTAGTTGGTAGATTGTAACACGTGCTCAACTCCCAGCTACACTAGATAAGGAACTTGCCCCCTGCCCCTTGCACTCTTGAGGCGGTGGCTTAGGGTAATGAGGCGGTGGGGGTGGTGCTATGGGCAGTTGGCACCATGTTATTTTTATTAGAGTCCTGCTACACGTACACCAAAAAATATATCCCATATACACACCTTATACTTATATACATAAAGTTTATGCTTTAATGCTTGTAATGTTTGTACACTTAATTAAGTATAATTAAGAGTATCATCTATAAGTTTATAATGTTTGTGCATTCATAAGAATAAAGTTTGTGCATTATTAATGATGTATGTATGAGTGTATAAAATTGGGTGTACATGTAATATTTTTATTTTTATTTTATGGGTGCAGCGTTAATTTTTTAAGTTACATTGTTAAATTTTTTTTTA
>QANU01114094.1:205938-236193 GCA_003254905.1 Nissolia schottii | reverse complement strand
TTTTTTTTTTTTTTCTAGTTCATATCATATCTGACATAGCTTTTCCCCATAATTATTTGCTTATTTATATTTTCCATTCAGATGGAAGCAGAATTGGAAATTCAGCATCTAAAAGATCGTTGTACATTGTTTGAATCTGCATGTAGTATTCCTCTGACACATGTTGAGAAGACATTTATCAAGTCATCTGCTGAGCTGCATTTAGACCCCAAAGATTCATTATATTTGATAGGAGGTTTTGATGGAGAATCATGGCTAGCAACAATGGATTTGTATTCCGCTTCCCAAAATGTGATCAAATCTCTCAAACCTATGAGCTCAGTTCGATCATATGCTTCAGTCGTACACTTGAATGATGATATTTATGTTTTTGGTGGTGGAAATGGTTTTGTTTGGTATGACACAGGTACAAGATCTAGCTGTGATTTTAAAATTGTTACTTTTTTTCTTTTTAAAACCGAGATGAAGCTTTTCTCAACCTTTTCTATCTTTTATGTAGTTGAATCATACAGTCCAATGAATGACAACTGGACCTTGTGCCCTTCACTAAACCAAAGGAAAGGAAGTTTGTCTGGAGCTGCTCTAAACAACAAAATATTTGCTGTTGGTGGAGGAAATGGAGTCGAATGCTTTTCAGACGTTGAGATGCTTGATTTTGACATTGGACGATGGATCATGACACGTTCAATGCTAGAGAAGGTATAGTGGGACTATCCGGTGGTAAATATTTCTGGGCTTGATTGAGATTTGAGAGGCATTTTTATGGATAACTGTAGAACAACATGAGGGCTTAAGTCTTTAACCTTGATTTTTGAGGCATACGCTTCTTGGCATGCCAACAGAATGTGAAGTCCCAGTTCTTCCTCACTTGAGTCTCTTTCTTCTCATATTAGAGGCATCAAATAATTAAATGATCATTCGGAGCGTTTCTTTGAAAAACCAACAAAAATATCGAACTCACTGCTTGAATGCTCTTTTATATTTCCAGAGATTTGCTCTTGCTGCAGTTGAACTTAATGGCGTGCTTTATGCTGCTGGTGGATTTGATGGAAATGGTTATTTGAAGTGAGTTTGCATCATGATTTCTGTTGAATTTATTCATATTGACAATTGAATCAGCGATAGCTAAAATTTATTTCTTTCAATAATACTTCATCTAGAATACAACTTTTATATCATTTATATTTATATTTGTTCTAATGCGAGTGACGGTTCCGTATAACTGCAGCTCTGCTGAAAGATTTGATCCCAGGGAACATTCTTGGACCAAAATCCCAAGCATGAATACCAAGCGGGGGTGCCACTCATTAGTTGTTCTAAATGAAAAATTGTGAGTTCAACTCCTCCTCTTCTCACTGTTTGCCTTTATTTTTAATGATGCAGTAGTAATTAAGAGTTGCACAAGTGTCCCGTGAGTGCTTTGTAAATTATGTTTGGCTATGCAGATATAGTGCAATGCAAATTTTCCTCCCTGGACAATCTTGGTGACCACATCTACTGGATGATTCTGAAAAGAATTAGGGTTTGTGGAATGTCATATGGGGCCTATATATTGCTGGAAGTTCCCAAAGTACTCTAAGGCATGGTTTGGTAATGATGTGGCTTCTTGAGGGCTCCTAAATTCTTTGAGCTCTCTAAAGGCTACTCCCAAAAAGCAAAAGCTAGAATAGTAGTGTTTAGTAGAATTTTTCTTAAAATCTAAAATGAATAAAATGGACATAAATATTAGTGTAATTAATAGACATAATGTACCTAAAATATTGATGTACCACCATTCAATAATCTTCTGATGAGCTGTCAACATATCTGCAAATCATTTTGGACAAAATTCTGCTATTCTAGTCGGAGTCTTCACTTTCCTGATCATTGTTTTCTGTGCGTAATTGAGACGTGCTTCGCTTAAGCTTGTTTCATTACCACCTTCATAGGCATGCCATAGGCGGCTTTGATGGAAGCGCAATGGTTCCAAGTCTTGAAGTGTTTGATCCTCGTCTTGGGGCATGGATGATGGGGGAACCAATGAGTCATCCTAGGGGGTATTTCGCTGCTGCAGCCGTCAATGAATCCATTTTTGTGATTGGGGGTGTTAAAGTTGGCGACACCATTGTAGATACTGTAAGAATATTTACAAGTCATATTTTAACTATGCCTTGTGCCTATATATCCATACTTAAAGAATATACATTACAGGTTGAGAATTATAAAGAAGGCCGGGGGTGGCACGAAACTTGTACAGCAGCGGTCGCCAAGAGGTGTTTTTTGTCGGCTATTGCCTGCGGTCACGGGTGACCGGAGGTTGTTCAGTGGTCGTGTAGAGGCTCTTCATCGTAGCCATTGCTTTTTTGTAAAGTCACAGAGTGATATTTCTTCGTGATCTTTGGTCATGTATTTATGATGTTGTTGATGGTGGAGATTGGTGAAATTTCTGGGTTGAGCGACAGTCCCAGCGACAACAGCTGACGCGACACTAGCGACAAGGGGGCATTGGAGCTTGTGGAAGACTAAAACTATTGTGGCGGTGACGGTGGTGTCAATGGCAGTGGGAGAAAGTGCTAGTCAAACAAAGCTTATGATTAATGCTAATAATAATGCTTGTCAATTAAGTTAATCGCAATAAACGTATTAATATTTCATCTACTCAGTAAAGAGTTAAAAAATTTATTCAGGGATTAAAATGCAATTCCATAATTTTAAATGTAACATTTTTCAGAGGTTAAATAGTTATTTGAGTCATGTTTAACGTGAACCGTTAATTTTAAATCCAATGACTTACATACAGGGATCAAGTTGCTCCATAACTTAACTCGCACCATTGAAGTTGATACACCTGACACCCAATTGGATAGGAGGTAGATGAAATAAGCAATCAATTCAATAGCCGGTTATAGATGAAATAAGCAATCAATTCAATAGCCGGTTAAGTCAAAACGCCATAGATATCACAAAGATGTGTGACTCAATAGAAAAAGTTAAATGATATTTGAAAAATCTAATAGGAATAACTAAACAGCAATTAGATTCACAAAGGTGTAGAATCTACCATAAAGATAGAAAAAAAATGAGCATGATGGACCTTGTGTTAGTGTAATTGTTACTTTGTTGTCCCATTTTTTTAAATAGCAATGATTAGGGTTTGTGGATAAAATAGTTGAGAGATAATATGTATCAAAATTTTCAAGTTGACGCAATTAATCAACCCAATGATCCGACTAATTTCAGTTTCTTTATAAGTAATGCTACGATGATAATCATTTGGGATAGTCACATTCATAAAGATGCAGGGTCTATTGTGGACCTCACCCCCACCATGGTGGGCTCCATATTTTGGTGAGTGTAATTGTCTCAAAGTTATCTCAAATAGTTGTTACTATATTCTATCATTTAAATTATAGTAATAAAGTTGTCAATGAGCTAGTAGCTTAAATACCATTTTCTTTAGTCATTTACTAAGCAGTAAATTAAAGAAATTGTGTTCGATTTTTACTAAAAAAATATATAATGTATCTGACCTAAAAGTATATCTATTTTTGGGGAAAAGAATCAATATTAACAAGTTACTTTTAATCTCTTTCTCTCTAAACAAAGAAAGATAGATAGAGTGTAATCAATAACAAAACAAATACAAAGCCGATGGCATACATAAGAAGATGCTAAATAAAAGAAAAGGTCTAAAAAAGCATTAAAGAGTAAAAATAAAAAATAAAAACTAGGTGGTAAATGAGTCAGTTATTATCTAGTGACTAGCTAAAGGAGCATCACCAAAGGTAATTGTTGTCATATCTTAAATTAGAACAGAGTTTTTCCGTAATTTCATCTTTGAAGCTCCTGCAGGTGCACTACTCTTGTGGATATTCCTAGGCAGAGCTTTCAGTTTAGTTCTTTTTAGGGGGATTAGTTTTAGTCCCCTCACTCCCTTGTTGGAATTGAAATGTGTTTCCTAGTGCTAAGTCACCAATCCTACTTACAACTATCTTGCCATTATAGGTAATAGCCATGATGCCATTGTCGTCAAGCTCTTTAAGTCGTTGCATCTATTCTATTGATGTTTGGGCTCTTCAATAGGCCTCAAAGGGANCTCTTTCTTGCATGGCGCACTTGGGAATTACTTTGAGCTAATGTTACGGTAAAATAAGAAACTCAAAGAATACAAGTGATTCTGAGCATTTCTAGCAATTGATCATGAGTGAGAATGAGAGAATCCTTAGAAAGATAAACTGGTTTCTCCGTACAAACAAGTACTAGTTCACGTTTTGGTGCCCCGTATCTTTGGACTGGACCAACATTTTCAAACAAACCTTCAGCGTGAAAGAATTGGCCTTTGGGGTTCTGTAATACGGCGCAACAAAATCAAAATTCATTACCTCTCCAGAGACTTCAAAAACAGTTAAATCGACATAGACATGCTGCGCTAAACCATCATCATCCATACACATTTTCAGCCGCAACCTGCTCTCACTAGAAACATTATATATTGTGATGTCACGTGGTATTCCAACGGTTAGTCCTGAAACAAACAAAGGCAAGAGGATTTTCAGAGTCTTTATTGGGAATAATTAGTTCTGCCCTCATATGTCTGATTGCTCCGCGAAACACAAACTGCTTTAAGGAGAAAAACTTGAGGCATTTATGAAATGGAAGTGGACTGCAGGAAGCTACATCGATGAAGGTGCTACTTCCATGCAAAAGTTTACCAAGTTGATATTTCTTTAAGGAGAGACGCGACATGTGACTGCAGATTTCAACTTTGCATAGCCTGAGGCAATAAGTCAGTAATATTAGCTCCAACAAATTCAGTTCCTCTTGTGCAGAAAATCCAGTTTGAATTTCAATCCTCTCATTTCATGAGAACCCAAACTCTTTGCTGTCAGAAAGTCTTCGCATACTTCTGCAAGCAGCTTTACTATCCGCAAGTACAGTAAAGTAAATGACAAAGCATCAGCAGGTCCTGAAGAATCAAATGTCGTAGTTGTCAGCTCTTCCTTCCAACACCTGCATCATTCATCACCCAAGTTACTGTAAGAAAAGACTGTACATAGAGATCTGGGATCATAGGCGCATTCCACACACATTGGAGGAAGCGAAATTGCAGTAAACATCAGGGCATCAATGTTAGATGAAGCTACAAAACAATTATTACCTCAGAGACCTTAGCACTTCATTTGTACAACCTGACTGTACCATTGACCATTTATCAGGGAACTTTGCAAGGATGTAATTTGTGTAGTTTATAACATCATTATACAGTGGTTGCTGTTGTTCTGCCTGATAATGGGCCACCTATTTTGGCTCCTGTGTGTCATGGGAAGGAGTTTCAAAATCACTCACCTCATTGCTGCCAACATTCTCTTCCCCGTGGTTAATATGTGTTGCAGGATGCCTTGTGGATCTGCTTTTCTCACATAGGGAGGGGCCAAAAGGGCATCCCTATCCAAGACATCACTAAAAGCAGGAAAAATGTCTACCTATAAACGTGACGGCATAGGATGGGAAAAATACTCAATACTCAGGATTATTTCAGATTATTTTTAACCTTTGGATAAATAAGTGATCCTCATTCCTTTAATTTATCTGACTACCATCTCTGAATCTTTGGCAATTATAGCACGAATCCTGACAAATAATTTTTGCTGTATAGCATTACTCTTAAGTATATCCCACCAATGGCGATAAGTAGCTTCAGTTGATGGCATGTTAAATTGCTCTGGCTCTATGCTAGCTCAATTGTAAAGGAAGACATACTGATGTAAGATTATTTTATTTTATATTTTTTTTATAAAACGCTAGTGTGAGTTTGTTTTTTTTTCTTTGTCTCGATTGAATAACCAGCATTCGAGTCCTATTATCAGGAATTTGACTAACCTGTCCCGATTGTTGGCCCTCTTGTAGGGGGTAGGGATCTTCCAACGGAAATTTTTTTCATTCACAAGACTTGAACTCGAGACCAGACTTCGCTCTCAACAAGTACAGCCAAGTGTGTCTGCTATGATCATCTACTAAGGTAAGAAAGTATTTATGGCCTTGTAGGGAAGGAACGGGTAGTGGTCCAAATATATCAACATGAAGCAAATAAAAAATGTTAAGAGAATGAGAAGTGCTAAGAACATAAGGAAGAGCTTTTTGCTTAGCTAAATGGCAATCTACTCACTCTGAATATGTTAAAGGATTGACATCAAAAGGGTTAAAGGATCGGACACCATCAGGGCATAGGGTTATTGTTTACACATTCTTTATGTGCTACCATCTGATCTTGCTAGTTTGTACTAATGTTTATAACGCGTTTCGTCGGGGTTTTTTTTCCAATCAATTAATTAACCTTGTTTCAACGTTTTTTTACATTTAAAATGTGACATGAAAAAGTTATTATAGCAACACGTTTGACCCTACTACATATTCTTTAACTAATATCTTCACCGATCACACTTAAAATTTCAATGGAAATTAATGGGGTGTAGCCGTGTAGCCAAGATCTTGCAGGCATTTTTTGTTCGGATGATTCGTCCAAATTGCATTAACTAATAATAACTACCTATGAAAGTACACTATTTTGAAGTGTTTGGTGGTATTTGAGTTTGACTTGAGAATTTTTTCTTTTTGGTAGGTAATTCATGATACTAAAAATTCTAGCTAACTTGATGCTGGTAATTTGCAATGATTAAATGATAAACCGATTTCTTCATTCTAACCAATGAAATTTTTGAAGTAAAAAAATTAACCTTTTTAATTATTATTATTTTTTGTAAATGGCACAAATCGCTGTTGAGATTTGTAAATATTGTACTTTACTCTAAATTATGTACAAAATTGCATTTCATCTAGTTTGTTGCGACTGATCACCAATAATGTGTTAAATTTTTGTTTTCGTTCTTTTTCTTGTGTTTTTTTTGTTAAGTTAGTGAACCACACAAAAATCATAAAATATTATATTTTTTTGTTTTTATTTTGTGTTCATTATTTCTTTCACAAAAAGTTAAAACAAGAAACAAGAATTCATTATTTTCACTATTTTCTTCACAAACTTTTAAATACAGAAAACACATAAAATGAAAACAAAAACTTAATCGCAATGAAAAAATTGGGGTGGAGTGCACTTTTGCTTATCATTTGAAGTGGAGTGCAATATTACAAACCTTAAGGGTGTTTGTGTAATTTATCCTCTCTTTTTTTGTCATGATATCTGAATGACTATTGGCTCACTAATTGCGTCCAACTTGAACAATTGAAAGACACGTTTAAGGGGCGACTTCCTCCTATACAAATTGTTTTATTGAGATTACTAGTTAAGAGGTTCGAGTTTCATATATTAATCATGTGTTGATTATATAATTTTTTTAATTTAATTTGCAACAAATACATATTGTCTCATTAACTACATGAATCAAAGACATGTATCTTACAAATGATTATTTACATTCAAATTATTAACATTTAAATTTCTTCTAATAATTTCATTCTTGATATCTCTCTGTCTAACTAAAACAATCAAATAATAGTTTTGTGTGACCCACGGAGGTATTGCTGTTCATATTGGCATTCCAACATACACCACTATAGACAGTAGGAGGAGGAGTTGGCAAATTACCGATTCCTCTTGAATCATCATCACTCACAAATTATTGCTTATTACGGATTCTAATTAATGGCCAACTGCATGCACCAACTCGATGGCATACACTATTTAATTAATCAAATATACGTCATTCCTAACTTCATTGGGGGTTATGTATATGATGGTATTTAAAATTCGAAAGGCAAATAATAACATACTAGAATCAGCTTGGGCATGCATCAAGGCTTTCTCAACTTCTTTCTCTTGGCTGAAGGATTTTAGTTCACCAATCCCAGTTTACTTATGCTAAAAATCTAGAGGCATGCACAAAATTTTAATATATTTCTTTTTAAAAATTATGCAAATTTACTCACAACCTAATATATTCAACCAATGTATTAACCAGTGTTGATACTTTGCAGCAATTTTATGATAAAAAATGTTATTTGTAATTCCGTACAGAAAAATGTTCAAGAAACTTAATTTATCAACCTACAAATCAACTTACTCATTTTTATAAATAACATTTGAAAATTTTCTTTTTATTTTGTCTCTAAAAATGTCAGGTGTCATTTATAAAAATAAATAAGTTGATTTGTAATGTGTCCCAAACATTCCTCCAAAATCTTAAACACTCTTTTTTATTCTCTTTGTGATGGACCACGTACTTTTATAAGTATATAAATTAGGTGTCTAGGATTTTTAGGTATAATACAACATAATTCCCCGAAACAGAGCCTTTTCCTTTAATTGCTAAACGATTTTGACACAAATTGATTGGATCCACTGAGAATGGCTGAGCATACATAGAAGCACCAGAAGATGTTGAAGGAAAGGGTTACTGCTGGTGTTTTCTTGAGGTTGTGAGTTGTGTTTTATGTATTCTTTTGTCATGAGACATCGTTTTGACTACATTTTATTTATATTATTAGATGAGATCTCAATAGAACTAACGTCTCAGTAGAATTTTAAATGATGAATATATAAATGAGAACAAAAATAAGTACAATTAACATTTTGTATGGTATTCAAAGCCGAACATGATATCTCACGCAAAATAAGTATAGGCAGTAATTTGATGAACCGATAGCTTAAGGACACATATAATTCTTTGTTGCGGTGTACATGTCTCTGCTGTTTCTGAATGGGGGTGGTGGTTCCCTAGTGCATGCTGCCCATTTCGCTTTCATCCATTTTGGCTTTGAAACTTTGTTTTTTTTCATTCGTCTTGTCCTTCGTCCTGTTCTCTCCGTGTTGTGGCTGTTGTAGTCTCTCTCATTAGTACTCTGTTTGTTGATATAAGTTGGATGATATGAGCCTCTAGAATTTGAGAAGGAAAAAGTGCATTCAACTATATTGAAAGCGTGTGTCTGAGACTGTTGCAGTGGGAATGGGAGTGGTGGAGGCATGGCAACTAATTAGGTCGCTGACCGTATGATGGCAGGTAGTAGGTTAGAGGTGCAGATGAAAAAGGTGAAGGAAGACTTGATAATTTCTAGCTTGAAGAGAGAGATTGAGCTATGAGCATAGATCATTTCAAAATAAGATAAATTATAGGCATTGAGGTAAAAATAAGCAGATAAGTTTTATAGGCACGCCCATAAAGACACCTGGGGAGGAGGCCTTTTTTTTCTTTCTTCCTATTACCATTAAATATGTAGATTAATAGGTGTACATTATTGTCTAGTTTGAAGAGTATGTTATCCATCTCCTTAAATAATTTTTATTAGGTCTCTCTTAATAATTATTTTTATAATTAGTCCTTATTATTAATTGGCCTTCTTAACTGTTCCTAGGATTAGTTTTCCTAAAACCTTACAAATTTGGTGAATAAAAATGTTTGGTGTACGCCCAATTTACATCTACCATATAGCCACTAACATATTTTATACAAATTATCATAATTCTCTCTCTTCTCTTTGTTATCTTGTTCTTCTTTTTCTTTTTTTCACATTCTTTCTCTTCCTCGTCACTCCTCGTCATCTTCCTCCTCCTCCTCCGTCCATCGCAGTTATTACACACTCATTTTTTTTTGTTCTTCTTCGCCCTTCATAGTACAAAGCATGGGCAAGGGAGGTGAGATCTCATCATCCTCCTCCTTCTTTTAGAGATATCAAACACTCTTTTTTTTTTCCCTTCTTCTTCCTTATTCTTCATTCTTCTGTTTAAAAGTTTTTGTATGTATAAGTTTGTGCATAGTTTCTAAAAAAGTTTGTGTATAAGAGTGTGAACGATTGTGTGTGGTTTCTGAAAATGTTTGAATCTATTCTTGCAAAAGTTTGTATATGTTGTTTTAAAAGTTTGTGTATGCTTTTTGCAAAAGTTTGTGCATTCCTAGTTAAAAGTTCATGTAGGAGTTTATAAAAGTTTGTGCGTGATTTTTGAAAAAGTGTGCATAAAAGTGTAAACGCTTGTGCGTGATTTTTGAAAAGGTTTGGGTAATTTATTGTTTCAAAAGTTTGTGTACGTGGTTTTAGAAGTTTGTGTACGCGAGAATAAAAGTTTTTGTGTGTGTGTGTGTGTATATATATTTGCAAAAGTTTGTGCATTCCGATTAACTGTGTGTATGAGTTTGTAAATGTTTTGTATGTGGTTTCTAAAAAAGTTTGTGCATGAGTGTAAAAGTTTGTGTGTGATTTCTGAAAATGTTTGGGTCTATTGTTTCACAAGTTTGTGTATGTTGTTTTAGAAGTTTGTGCATGCGAGTGTAAAAATTAGTGTATGCTTTTTGCGAAAGTTTGTGCATGCCTATTTAAACGTTTGTGTGTTTCTTGAAAAAGTTTGTGCACAAGAGTGTAAAAATTTGTATAGTATCAATCTTTGGGATGGGTTTTGTGTGAGACCATTATTTGAGTGAGTCAATGAGAGAACGTGAAGCTTGAGCTGAGCAAAAAAATGGGAGTGAGAGAGCGTGAACCGTTGGAGTAGAAGTATGGTGCATGTGTTGTGTATGTGTGTGGGTTTAGGGTTTAGGGTTTAGGGTTTAGGGTTTAATGGTGCATATGTTGTGTATGTATGTGGGCGTAGAGACATAGTGAAGCAGTTAAGAAATAATTGATGGATCTCACTCAGTTAAGAGACGTTGTGTATTATGGCTTTGATTTAATAAATCTAAATAGGTCTGATTCATTCTTTGTTTGTAAATAAATAATTACTTAATAAAAATGTCTATTGTAACAATAATAAAAGCTTAAGAACTCAATACTTATTTGCAGAAGATATAAAGTTGAGGGTAGTAAAATGCACTTTTTTAAATTTAAAATAAAGCATATAACCCAAAGACTGTTTGCTCCAGGCCTGCCTCCCATTAGAAGGGAGAAAAGACAAAAGATTAAAGGAGGAAGGATATATATCTGAAGTGCATATTCTAGACGATTGGCATCTTTGAATCAAGTAGTGCAAAGTAAGGAGATACGTTATGGCCCTTGGTTACCCCATTTCTGTTTATGTTCATCATGCAATGTATGGAAATGCTTGCTTGTGGAGTAGGTGTAGAACCCCACAAAGGCACTAGATAGTAGCCTTATTTGACTTAATTTCTTCTCATATAGCGTCCATAAAATGTATTTAAAGCAAATTAAAAAGGAGGGGGAAAATGGAAGCAAATTACAAAATTCGTGTTTAGCGGCGGTTTTGTTTGTTACGGCAATATTGCTTAGTGGTGGTCCCAAAACTGCTGCCTATTAGTCCAACCTAAACCATTTTATGGTTATCTTAAACAAAATATGCCAGCTATATCACAAATAATCGGTAAATAACCGCCGCTTTTGTTTTCTTCTTGTGTCAATTAGTTTACTCTAAAAATGTATTACTTGTCCTTATAATATCAAGGTTACATATTTTAAAGAAAGTTCTAATAACTTAGTAAAAAAATAATAATTAAAAGAAAGAAAAACATTTGATCGCCTGTCCTATGATAAAAGTTGTTAGAGTAATTGAGTAAAGATAATGTGAGTTATACGAATAAAACTTAAAATTATTGTAAACAAAAAAAAAAAAGAATTGTTGTAGATAAATTTAAGGTGTATAACTGCAGTTCTAAAGTTATAGAANAATTTATAAAGTTATATATATATATATATATATATAATTTATTCATTCATGTATGCGACTTGCCGCTATCCACTTAAGGTGGAGGACACAATTTGATACATTCTCTATTGACAAGATAAAAAGAAAGTAATAATTGAGCTATTATTCATCAATGTTAGATACATTAAATAGTATTATCAGTTTGAAATTTAGCTATTTTATATATAACTATGACCAAACAAAACTCACTTTCCAATTCAATCATAAAAAATGTCACCCTAAAATTTAATTTGCTTACATTTTTGTTATTGAGCTATAAAAACCTTCTAATTTTTAATCTTTACATATAACCTTAAATTAAGATGCCTAACACTACCGACTGAAAAAAAGAAAAAAAACTTATCACAATCTTATAAAATATATATCTGCAATTAAGTTTTTGTTCCGATTGGAGTTCAAAAATAAGTTTAATATATTAAAATAAACGCGGTCTTAGGCCAAATTTTAATTGAAGAAAAGAAAAAACTTATCGCAATCTTATATAATAAAGTTTGTAAAATTGATTTTGTTCAAAAGTAAGTTTAGTATTACAATTACTATAAAAATTTGACTTAAGACCGTGTTTTTTTAATTAATTACACTTAAAGAGTGTATTTCATACTTGAAAAAAATATTTTTATTGATAAATACAACACTTCATAATATTTTAGATCATCCTCAATTTCGCAACTTTGTAAAAAATGTAGCCAATATTAAAAGCAACACTTCATGGTATTTTAGGGTACATTTCTCATGGCTTACTATAGGCCAATTTTCTTTTAGGATATTATGTTTTTGCTAAAGGCCTACAAAGGCTACACTTTTTACAAGGTTACCAAATTGTGGATGACCTAAAGTATTATAAAATGTTGCTTTTATCAATAAAAAAAATCTCCTCCTTTTTTATAGTATAAAACACATTTTTTAAGTGCAGTTAATACAAAATGTGGCTTCACTACAAGAACACCTTATACCGATGAAATTTTAGATAGATATAGGCAATTACTGACATATTTCATAGTTTTCGACAAATATGCCGACATACAAAATCTGACGATAAATGTGTCATTGGTAGCACCTTATTGACCTATTTTGGAATCCATCACAATGTTGTGATGTCCTCAAATGGGTTGTCATCATCTTGTCTTAGGAGTTGAGGTAGGTTTGTAGGCCATAAGTCTAGCTGAATCTAGAAATGCAAGAGTGTACTTTCTTTGACAAACATTGATACCCTCCTTGGATCTATCTACTTCAAGTCCTAAGAAAAACTTAATAGGTCCAAGGTCTTTAATTTTGAACAATTGATCAATATTGCTTTTGACAGAATTAATTTCACTTAAGTCATTGCCTGCTAAGGTCATGTTATTAACATATATCAAGAGGGAATTAAAAGGACCAGTAGGTTTAGCTTTTGTGAACAGAGAACAATCTGATTGAGATTGCATAGAACTAGAATCCATGAGAGTTATGGACAATTTCTCATACCATTTTTGGCTAGCTTGCCTTAATCGATAGAGAGACTTCTTTAATTTGCACATCATACCAGGTTTAGGAGTTGTGACACCTAAGGGAAGATCCATGAACACTTCTTCTTGTAATTCACCATGAAGAAATGCATTATTAACATCAAGTTGCTCAAGAAACCAATTTTGAGAAGCTGCTACAACTAGTATAAGTCTAACAGTACTGATCTTGGCTATAAGAGAAAAAGTCTCAAGGAATCAATTTCATGGTGTTGAGTAAAGCCCTTAGCCACCAGCTGAGCTTTATACCTCTCTATAGATCCATCAGCTTTAAGTTAAACCTTACAAACCCATCTATAGCCCATTGGTTGCTTGCGTGATGGCAAATCAACATATTCCCATGTACCGGTGTGAATCAAGGCCTCTATTTATTCTGCTTCCAAGGCTTTTATCCAACAATCATGTTTAGCAGCCTTAACATAGGATTTAGGCTTACTTGTGTGTGTTAGTGTAGAAACAAAAGCTTTATGTAAGGGATTAAGATTATGGTAAGATAAGTAATCAAAAATAGGATACTTGATTGTTGTGGAAGATGATGGAACTGTAGGGTTGTTGAGGAGCAGATTGTAATAAAAATCTCTAAGGTAAGATGGAGAATTTTTAGGACGAGTGGTTCTTCTTGGATTGGGTGGTATAGGATGTAAGGGATTGATTACTACTGATGGACTAGGTGTAAGATTGATGGGTGATGTATCAACAGAATTGGGCTGAGAAATGTGTATGTGCGTGAGAGGAATCAAGGTAGGGTATGGTAGGTGGATTGTGTCATCTATGATTGTTGGAGAAGCACCATGAGAGCTTGATATTGATCTTGAGTCAAAGATGGAGCTTGTTGTGATGATGCTAGTTGAATATCTGATTGTTCCTCTTATTCTTTAGCATCAATTTCTTCAGCAGAATTATCAACAGTAATATTATGCACCACTGGCTTGTCTCCCCTTTTGAAATTAGGTGGAAAACCAAGCTTCTCAAAGCATTGATCTACTGCATGACCATCTTTGTCACAATAAGTGCAGGATTTTGTTGTTGCAACAGGATTCTTCACATATGTTCCTCTACCAGGGCCAGTGATTTCTCTCCCTCGAACCACAGACTTGTTTCTTACTGCTCATTGGAAATTTTTCTTTCTTGTTGAACGACCGTTGAATAAGCCATATTAAGAGATGGGAAAGGATTCATCAATAAAATTTACGAGCAAACACTAGAGAATTAGGAGTTTAGGTGTTTTAGAAATTGCATGATATGATCATGTTCTTGATAAGTTCTACACTAACAGAACCGGCCACAAACACAGTGCACAAAGAGGTGAAAATTCTCCAATTCATGTCAAATAGATTTCAATTGAGTGAAGAAGGTGAAAACACTAACATCACCTTGGCGCATTAGATACAATTCCTCTTGAAGATCTGTCACACGAATGTGATTTCCCTTAGAAAATATTTGCTTGAGCTCAAGCCATAATTCTATTGCATTGTTGATGAACATAACGCTTCGTGCAATTTCTTGAGTAAGAGCTTGCATAATCCAAGAAAGAGCAAAGGTGTTGTTTCTTTCCCATGCTTGGCGTAATGCATCACCAATTAGAGGTTCTAGAATGTTGCCGTCAACAAAATCGATTTTTTGCTTAGCTTGCAGAGCCATTGTCATAGTACGCGACCAAGCGTGGTAGTTGGATTCAGAAAGCAAAAATGATACAAGAAGAGAGTCAAGACTCTCGCTTGGATGAATATAGTAAGGGCTAAATGAATCTACCATTCACTACAAGAAATTACACTATTTTTGTCGGTATTTTTCGTCTGCTATGAGCCAGTTATAGTCGGCAAATTGTGTTTCCGACGGATTTAGCGTCGGTCATCGGGCCGCCGATAAAGGGTTCGATGGAAACCAATTTTACGTCGGAGGTGGAAGCCGACGGTAATTTGAACCGAAATTTCGTCGGAACAATCCAGCGCTAATAATAATAGTATTTTCTTCAAATGTTACCGTCACCAAAAATCGATGCTAATATTCCGTCAGTTAGTATTTACCGGTTTCGTCGATAATCGTTGTCCATGATACCGTCGGCTAATTTGCAAATATTTAAAAAAAATTTCATAACCTTTATTTTTGAATGATTATTATTTATTTGAGTAACAATGTTGATGTAAATAATATGGTAATTTTATAATTAAATAAATAATTAAATAATATGTAATATACGATTACATTCATTGTGAGAGTTACAACAGATTAATGCATGTATCCATTAGCAAAGATAACAAATAAATTCACAAAGTGGCACTTCCCATATATATCCTTGCGTGTTTGGATTCATTACATAGTTAAAGAAGCAAACAATATACATAATATATTCAAAATTAATGTACAATATATTCAGTCATCCACAGGGTCATCTTCATCCTCTACGTCATCCTCAGAATCATCCACATCCACGTCCACGTACACGTTCCCATCTACGTGTATGTTCACCTGCACATTCCCACCCATGTTGACGTCCATGCGCACGTTCCCATCCTCGTTGACGCCCACGTGCACGTTCCCATCCACGTTCACCTCCAAGTGGATGTTCACGTCCTCGTCCTCGTCCCCGTCCCCGTCCTAGAAAAGGGAGTCGTAGTCAGGCTCATCCCAAAAAGGGGAGTCATAGTCAGGCTCGTCGGACTCGGGTGGGGTTATTATGGGTTCGTCGTCCTCAATGACGATAGGAGCAGATGGATGATCGCCCAAAACCATAGGGAGCTACGCTATAGAAACTTAAGTTCACAATGTATTACCAGAAAGTAATTACTGTTGGGTTGGGCTCCCTTCCTATGTGGAGAAAGGCCCAATATTTACAAACCCACTAATCTCACTTAATAGTGGAGAGGGGTCAGTTGTTAGGGTTAAGAGAGGAGGCAGAGAAAAGAGAGAAAATAAGGAGAAGAGAAGAAAAAGGTTTTTCCCGTTTTTTGTCTGCACAGCAAATTTCGATCGGCCGCCACCGCTTCGTTCACCGTTGGATCGGGCTGAAATTTTTACAGCAGGTTCGTAACTTGTGATACTTCAATCTGGACGGTCGGATCGTCGAGAAGTTGTCTGAGCAGTGAGAAATTGGCCACGCACAGTAACAGCGAGGTTGGGGTTTTCTGGTTTCTTTTATTCTCTATTTCATCATTCTTGCCTTGTTCTATTGGCTGATTATTGAGCACGATTTGTGCTGTGATTGAGACTCTCTTGTACCCTATTTTGATCATAGTGGAGCTTGATTGACTGGCTTGTGCCCGTGGTTTTTACTTCTCACATTGAGAAGGTTTTCCACGTTAAAATTCCTGTGTCTTCCTGTTTGTGTGTTATTGTTATTGCCATTATTTGTTATTGCTCCTCATAGATTCTTGCAAGTTGGGGAAATTATTATCCGCTGCATATAGCTCTGATTGAGTTGTCGAATTATTGTGTTGAATTTCCCATCAGAGTGGCATCAGAGCTCCTTGGTTGGGGTTATTTGACTTGCTTGAATGATGGAGGCAAATACAAATAAGATGGTCTGTTTGAATGGCACTAACTATCACTTGTGGAAGGGAAAAATGAAGGATTTATTATTTGTGAAGAAATTGCATCTTCCTGTGTTTGCTACTGAGAAGCCGAAAGACAAGACTGATGAGGAATGGAAGTTTGAGCATCAGCAGGTTTGTGGTTTTATTCGTCAGTATGTTGAAGACAATGTTTATAATCACATTGCTAATGAGGAAAATGCAAAATCCTTGTGGAAGAAGATTGAGACTTTGTATGCTTCTAGTTCAGGGAATAATAAATTATATTTGTTGAATTCCTTGATGAATTTGAGGTACAAGGAGGGCACTTCTATTTCAGATCACTTAAATGATTTTCAGGGGCTCCGAGATCAATTGTCAGGAATGAGCATCAAGTTTGATGATGAAGTGTTGGGACTATGGCTACTGAATACTCTACCGGATTCTTGGGAAACTTTTCGGGTTTCAATTACAAACTCATCCCCTGATGGTGTTGTCTCTTTGGAAAATGTTAAGAGTAGTGTTCTTAATGAGGAGATGAGAAGGAAGGCTCATGGTACTTCTTCTCATTCCGAGGTACTTGTCACTGAGAACAGGGGGAGAAGTCAGAAAAAGGAACCGAAAGGGAGTAGAGAGAAAAGCAGAAGTAAGTCCAAGTCCAGATACAAGAATGTGGAGTGTCATTATTGTCACAAAATGGGGCACATACAGAGAAATTGTTTACAATGGAAACGGGAGAACAACGATAAGAAAGGGAAACAGAAAGAGAAGCATCATGACAATGATGATCGTGTTGCTACTGCTACTTGCGATTATGATCTTATTATTCTCCGTGACCATGATTCAGTTAATCTTGTATCAGATGAGAGCATGTGGATAATTGATAGTGGTGCTACACTGCATGTTACACCAAGGAAGGAGTTCTTCACATCTTACACTTCTGGTGATTTTGGAGTGTTGAAGATGGGTAATGATGGTGTGTCTAAGGTGGTTGGTATTGGTGATGTTTGCTTGCAGACCAACATGGGAGTGCAGTTGTTACTTAGAGGAGTCAAACATGCTCCAGATGTTCGCTTTAATTTGATCTCCGTGCAGATGCTTGATGATGGTGGTTATGGAAATCACTTTGGCTCAGGAAAATGGAAACTCACCAGAGGTAACTTAATTGTGGCTAAAGGGGAGAGAATCAGTAAACTGTATTGGACAAAAGCATTGGTTGCTAAAGACAGTGTGAACGCCATGGATATGGAGGCTTCTTTGTGGCACCGAAGGCTTAGTCATATCAGTGAGAAGGGGTTGAATTGTTTAGCTAAAAAGGATGTGCTTCCAGGATTGAAGAGTGCCGAGTTGGAGAAATGTTCTCATTGCATGGCTGGTAAGCAGACCAGAGTATCCTTCAAGAAGCACCCTCCCTCAAAGAAGTCAGAGTTGCTTGAATTGGTGCATTCTGATGTTTGTGGCCCATTGAAGGTAAAGTCATTTAGTGGTGCACTTTATTTTGTTACCTTTATTGATGATTGTTCCAGGAAGCTTTGGGTCTATGCTTTGAAGACAAAGGACCAGGTTCTGGAGAAATTCAAAGAATTCCATGTCTTGGTTGAGAGACAGTCAGGTAAGAAGCTGAAATGCATTCGTACTGACAATGGTGGTGAGTATTGTGGATCGTTTGATGTCTATTGCAAGCAGCACGGTATCAGACATGAAAAGACTCCTCCTAAAACTCCTCAGCTGAATGGTTTAGCAGAGAGGATGAACAGGACATTGATTGAAAGAGTTAGATGTATGCTTTCTGAAGCAAAGTTGCCTAAGCATTTCTGGGGTGAGGCATTGTACACGGCAGTGCATGTTATTAATCTGAGTCCTGCAGTTGCCTTGAATGCTGAGGTGCCAGACAAGATTTGGTTTGGCAAGAATGTCAGGTATGATCATTTGCGAGTCTTCGGTTGCAAAGCATATGTGCATGTTCCAAAGGATGAGAGATCCAAGTTGGATGCGAAGACAAGGCAATGCATCTTTATTGGTTATGGTCAGGATGAATTTGGCTACAAGTTCTTTGATCCTGTTGAGAAGAAGGCAGTTAGAAGCCGTGATGTGAAGTTCATGGAAGACCAAACCATTGAAGACATTGATAAGATAGAGAAGACTACACCTGAGATAGATAATAGTTTGTCTAATGTTGATCCAGTTCGGATGCCTGTACATGATCTGGATACTACTGAGAATAATGTTCAGAATGATGAGCAACATGATGATGCTGGTGATCAGCAACTTGGAGATGATTTTGATGTTCCTATTGATGATGTTGAAGAGGAACATGGGATGTCACAAGATAGGGATCTTGGTGATGCTCCTGAACCACCTCAAGTTCAAATTTGGAGGTCTAATAGGCAGAGGAAACCATCTACCAGGTATTCTTCTGATGACTATGTTGCCTTGACAGATGGAGGAGAACCTGAGTGTTATCTTGAGGCCATGGAGAGTGAAGAAAAGAAAAAGTGGCTGGATGCAATGCAAGATGAAATGAAGTCTTTGCATGATAATCACACTTTTGACTTGGTGAAATTGCCAAAAGGCAAGAAGGCTTTGGAAAACAGGTGGATCTTCAGGGTAAAGCAAGAAAGCAATTCTACATCTCCAAGATATAAAGCCAGATTGGTGGTGAAAGGTTTTAGACAGAGAAAAGGTGTTGACTTCAATGAGATTTTTTCTCCTGTGGTGAAGATGTCATCCATTAGAACTATGTTGAGTTTGGCTGCTACTCTTGATTTAGAGGTAGAGCAAATGGATGTCAAAACCGCTTTCCTTCACGGTGATTTGGAGGAAGAGATTTACATGAAGCAACCTGAGGGTTTTCTTGTTGAAGGCAAGGAAGACTATGTGTGTAGGCTAAGAAAAAGCCTATATGGTTTGAAGCAGGCTCCGCGACAGTGGTACAAGAAGTTTGAGTCTGTTATGTGTGAGCAAGGCTACAAGAAGACTACTTCTGATCATTGTGTCTTTGTTAAAAAGTTTGCTAATAGTGATTTTATTATCCTGTTATTGTATGTTGATGACATGCTTATTGTTGGGAAAGATATTTCCATGATTGACAGGTTGAAGAAGCAACTGGGCGAGTCATTTGCCATGAAAGACATGGGAGCTGCTAAGCAAATTCTTGGTATAAGAATCATGCGTGATAGGCAAGAGAAGAAGCTTTGGATGTCACAGGAACACTATGTTGAAAGAGTGCTACAGAGGTTCCAAATGGAAAATGCTAAGGCAGTAAGCACTCCTCTTGCTACTCATTTTAAATTAAGTACTAAACAGAGTCCTTCCAATGAATCTGAAAAATCAGATATGCAACGGGTTCCTTATGCATCTGCTGTGGGTAGTTTGATGTATGCAATGGTGTGTACAAGACCAGATATTGCTCATGCTGTTGGTACAGTCAGTAGATTTTTGTCTAATCCAGGTAGAGAGCATTGGAATGCTGTGAAATGGATTTTGAGGTATCTTCGTGGTACTACTGGTTTGAGGCTTTGTTTTGGAGGTGATAAGCCTACCCTTGTAGGCTATACTGATTCTGATATGGCTGGAGACATAGATTCCAGAAGGTCTACTTCAGGGTACATGATTAAGTTTGCAGGGGGAGCTGTGGCATGGCAATCGAGACTGTAGAAGTGTGTTGCGTTGTCCACTACTGAGGCAGAATTCATTGCCATTACAGAAGCATGCAAGGAGTTGATTTGGGTGAATAAACTCTTGCAGGAGCTTGGTTTTTTTTCAAGACAAGTACTTGCTATTTTGTGATAGTCAGAGTGCAATTCATCTTGGTAAGAATTCAACTTTTCACTCTAGGTCAAAGCATATTGATGTGACGTATCATTGGATACGTGATGCTTTGGAGGCTAGGTTGCTGGAGTTGGCAAAAGTTCATACAGATGATAACTGTGCTGATATGATGACTAAGACACTACGAGAAGTAAGTTTGAAACTTGTTGTGAGATCGCCGGTTTGTCGATCACCTCCACATAGTTGTGAGGGGGAGATTTGTTGGGTTGGGCTCCCTTCCTATGTGGAGAAAGGCCCAATATTTACAAACCCACTAATCTCACTTAATAGTGGAGAGGGGTCAGTAGTTATGGTTAAGAGAGGAGGCAGAGAAAAGAGAGAAAATAAGGAGAAGAGAAGAAAAAGGTTTTTCCCGTTTTTTGCCTGCACAGCAAATTTCGATCGGCCGCCACCGCTTCGTTCACCGTTGGATCGGGCTGAAATTTTTACAGCAGGTTCGTAACTTGTGATACTTCAATCTGGACGGTCGGATATTGAGAAGTTGTCTGAGCAGTGAGAAATTGGCCACGCACAGTAACAGCGAGGTTGGGGTTTTCTGGTTTCTTTTATTCTCTATTTCATCATTCTTGCCTTGTTCTATTGGCTGATTATTGAGCACGATTTGTGCTGTGATTGAGACTCTCTTGTACCCTATTTTGATCACAGTGGAGCTTGATTGACTGGCTTGTGCCCGTGGTTTTTACTTCTCACATTGAGAAGGTTTTCCACGTTAAAATTCCCGTGTCCCTTTTGTGTGTTATTATTATTGCCATTATTTATTATTGCTCCTCATAGATTCTTGCAAGGAGGGAAAATTATTATCCGCTGCATATAGCTCTGATTGAGTTATCGAATTATTGTGTTGAATTTCCCATCAATTACAACCTACACTAGTTATACACTTAAGCTCAAAAATATATACCTACAACCTTACGTTCAAATCTCCTTTGATCATCAACCTCACAACAATTCCAATTTCTCAACTAGTGGCAGACAATTCCAATCACACACAAATACACAAACACACAAACAAATACACAAATACACAAACACACAGAACCACACCCACAGAACCACACACAAATACACAAACACACAAACACACCACACCTACACAACACACATCATCCACGCACACAAACACACCCACACAACACACATCAGCTAACCACGCACACAAACATACACACCCCCACACAATCCCAAATCACAACACACGCGCATATCATCAGCCACGGAGACACACACACACACGTCAAACAGAGAAAGCAGAGATAGTGTAGGAGAAGCTGGTCGACCTGTAGTTGCGGAGTGGAAGCGGTGGCGCGGCAAGAACCCAATGGCGAGGGCAGTGACGCGGCAGTGGCGAGGGCGATGGAGAGGAGAGGATGGGTGGAGAGAAAGAAGATGAAATGAGGAGAATAGAAAGGAAAGCTGGTTAAGTAATCTGCCCGACCTGTTACCGTCAGAAATGACTGACAACAACTTCAAATAACTGCCGGTAAAAATCCAATTCAAAACAGAGCGTTTAATTAAAACATTTACCGTCGGTCCGCTATACAGGCCGACGGTAACCAAATAATTTTGGTGCCAATTGACATATCACATTATTTAATTACCGTCGGTTCGGTTATATTTTAGACAGTAATGAGCAATCGCATTACCCAGCACCAATTTCGAAGTCATTACCGTCGGGGTTGTTTTCCGACGGTATCACCTCAGTACTTTTCGTCTGTCCTAACTGACAATAAATTTAGGTTAGGGTTTTCCCGTCGGAATAGTCCGATGGTAATGCACACTTAATTTTTGCTAAGCCCTGGCGACACTTTAATTGAGCGATTGATAAAGGCCAAGACCAACATGGTTGTAATCAAGTTGGGAAAACAATAATATGATAATCCCTAACAGCTGATTACCACCACCTTGGCCTTGGCCTTTATCACTCTCCCAATTAACGTGGCGCCAGTAATAAGCTCAGCAAAAATTAGATAATAATTAAATAATCAGCCAGTTAATGAATGACAAAGTCCAAGATGATGGTAGTCATTACTATTCCCCCAACGGGGCAGCTGATAATTACCATCGTCTTGGACTTCGTATCCATTAGATGGCTCAGTTTAAGCAACGGCGGCAGACTGATAACCAAATTAAACTAATATCACGTCCACGATGACAAAAGCATCGCACGACGGATAATAAAGGGGAGAATCGATGAGAGACGAGAAGAGAATAGAAAATATGGTGCAGGCTTAGAAGGATGAGGGGAGGGATTTTTATACTATTCGGCCAAAGTGTTACCGTCGGATGTATCCGACGGTTTTGTTCTCGGAACGGCGCGACGATTAATGGGAATGTTGAACGTTTTGAAAACGGCTGAGCGTTGGGAAGAGGCGTCGGTTGAATGCCCGAGGCACTTACCGTCGGTTAATACCGCCGCTATAACCTCTGATATTTTTACCGTCAGACATGGCCGACGGTTTTGTTCTCGGAACTGGCGCCGGCGTGACGATTAATGAGAATGTTGAACGGCCGATTGTTGGGAAGAGGCGTCGGTTGAATAACCGAGGCACTTACCGTCGGTTAATACTGCCGCTATAATCTGATCTATTTACCGTTGTATCAGGCAGCCGGTAATGATTACACCATTAAATTATTGAATACACGTGGCTGTTTGCTATTCGTTTTCATTTTCCGTCGGTTACGGCGACGAAAATGTTGTTCCCACCATACCCCACTAAAAAATTACCGTCGGTATTTCCGTCGGGGAGACTATCCCATGGTATAGCACGCCTTTTTCACCGGTCAATTTCCTACGACCAGTTACCGTCGGCTATTTTGTTTTTTCCGACAGTATTACCGTCGGTTTGCGTCCGACGGTAATGTCACAACGGTAATATTCATTTTTGTTGTAGTGATTGGATTCACCACTTGGTTCATGTCTTTGAGATTCTAAAATATTGGATTCACAGGTTGAGCTACATGATTCGGAGGAGGAGGAATCAAATTCTCTGCGTTTTCCATTGTTGATGAAAAGAAAACTAACCAGAGGATGAACATGGTTTGAAGAAGAAAAAGAACACTACACTCTTATCAGTTGTGAAATCTACAAGGAAACTTGATAATGAAGCTCAAGCATCGAGATTCTGTGATAAGAAATCCTTGCAATCAATTGAATTCGCAGAAGCAACTCAAGAACTTGAGAAATTCAAGAGAACTCTGATGAACTTGGAGATGCTAAGTGTAGGTTCTGAAAAGAATAAGAATGAAGAAGGAAGAAGAAAGAAACGGTTGAGCTACTGAGAACCGCTGGAAAACACTGCGGAAGCACGACCGAGCACCCTCCTACCTGAGAAGCTCCTGATAGTATGACAAAACTCCTACAAGGAGTAACCAACTCAATAGAAAATAGAAACTGAAAACTATACGGAACTGATTTGCTCGAACTACAAGTTATCTTTACAAAGTGATGGTACATGGCTTATATATAGCCTTGGTGGCTTGCTCTCCACTCTACTAGCTATGACAATGGTATCTCAACTGTTTTCTAACCTCTTCTAACCACTATAACTAATTTGCTAACTCTTTATTTACAATAAGCACCCAATCGGGTAATAGTATCAAACAAATTATAATGTTTATATTTTCTAGTTGTTATGATTAGAGATTATGAAATTTGGTTTAATTTATGGTTTTATTGTGCTAAAATGATAATCTTTATTTAATTTTTTTGAATTATGTTGTTAATTTAAATTATGTTATTGTTATGCATAAAAATAATTATTTTTTGTAGTTGGCACTTATATTATGTAAATATAAGAATATTTTTTAGAAAGTAATAAGTAGGATAAAGTAAGAGTTTAAATATTTTTTGTTGGTAGAGTTAGAATTTTTATTTGTAAAACTTACTTATAGAATAGGGTATGATTTTTTTTAATCCAATAAGTTTAGGTAAGGTTCGGGTTGAATAAAAACCCTACTCAACCGTATTCATCATTATTCCCTACACGAGGGATTATGCCCAACCTTTGCTCTCATGAAAGAGCCCTAATTGAAATATTTTCCTCCTCAAGTTAGAATGAACCAAACTCAAGTTAGAGTGGGCAAATCCCCAACAAACACCCTGTATACTCATTTGAAGCATTTAAATAACAAGCTATACGGTGAAAACTAATAGAATAATAATTTATTTGGTGCACTAGCTGGCTCTATAGAAATGATGAAAAATAAAAAGGGGTAAGAGTGTTTCCATTATCTGTTGGCCATAACAACAGTTAAAATTCTAAACCTTCTGCTGCTCATCCCTCACATATCTATATATATCCGAAAGGTGGGAATATCATTGCAATGAATTGGAGGAACTTGCAAGAGTACCTGAATAGCAAAGTAAAAAAAGGGGGGAATTAATTAGAAGATGCCTTGCCTTTACATCACCACAAACCTTAACTTGGATGGAATTGACATTAATCCCATCTTTTCTGAAGCCACCACTGCTGTCTCCACAATCATCGGCAAACCTGAAAAGGTAAATACATACATGCCTTCTTCCCCTAATCTATCTATCTTTCTTTCTTTCTTTCTTTCTTTTTCAGTTTTTTATTTTTTTATTTAATTTATTTTTTTTATTTCTTTGAACCTTTCTGTTGGCCCTGGGTTTATTCACTTCATTGCATGGTAGTATTTCTCAACAGAAGTGATTCAAGTTCTTTGGTAATTGATAGTCTTGTAGTAAGTTTGGATGTAAGTACGTAACTGTGTTCATGGCTCAATCATTAATTAGTTTTTCCCATAAAGATGTTATTTTTGTTGTCAACAAGTCCATTAATATAAATATATACATATATATATATAGAGAGAGTGTGAGAGAGAGAGAGGATAATTAAGCAATCTGAATTACATAACTATATGCACCACAACTTAAATTTGAAAGAATTTTAAGATATGATGCTCAGAATTCAGAAGTGCATGCTTTTGATTGCTGAAAAAATATATGTAGTGAATAAATGTTCATCTTAATTCTCAAAGTTTTATCCATGTTTCATTGTATTCCTTGCAATTAAGATAGTAACTGTATTTGATCCTGAAGTTGTAAAATGTGATTCGTGTTAATCTTTAAAATAATATTAGAAATTAACATGAATCTTATTTTATAATTTCAAAAGATTATATAGTACAATTTTCTTAATTTTAGAGGCTAAACTAAAATATGTATCCAATTTCAAAAACTATAATCAAAATTTAAGCAGATGATGGTTTCTCTTGTACACATGTTGGTTTCATCGTTGCAACCATGAAAACTCTTCACAGACAGTGTCATTGATATAGTTACTCATTCTCATGCAATTTGGCGCCATACAGTCAAATTGGAAACTTAATTTGTTTTGGGGAAGAGTGCAGTACTTTGAAGTGTTTTTAAGGAGAAATTCTTATAAGTTGCTCTCTAAAAAGAAAAAAGAAAAATCTTACTATAATCTATTAATTATTTATCATTTTACTGAGTGTGAGTAATTTAAGAAACATAGATATATTCATATTTTTTATTGTGTTAAATAATAAATAGATCAAAATAACAAAGATTTTTATTGCTCCAAAGGCAACTAAGATTTTATATGTTGTTTAAGATTGTTAAAGTCATACATAGTCAGATCTTAATAATAAAATAATGTGAGCAGCAATTAAGTATTTCACGTTGTCATGATTGTAAGAGGCAGGTGAGTTTCCATGTAAAGGGACAGCTATGGTTTGAAAAACAAATTGAAACCATAAAGTTCAATGAATTCTTCTTTAGTAATAATAACTTGATATAGTAATAGTTACTAATAAATAGGATACCACGGATCCTTCCAGATTCTTTCTTTTTCCTTGTCTGGATATCACATGTGAAAGGGTGGAGGTTAGTGGAAAAAGTGCTATCATGCAAATTGCACTCCTGGTTCTGGTAGCAGCAGCAGGAGCCTCATCTTTATCACACGCTTCCACCATCTTTTGTGTGAGACCACTACACTATCACTACTTTTTGAAGAGATTCTAGGTATTGTGGGCATAAAGAAATAAAAAAAAATTTTGATTTGGTTTATTTAGTACCAAAGTAATTTTATAATTAATCACCAAAATAAATTACAATGTCCTCTTTTAAAATTTAATAAAGTTATATTGATACTCTTCTATTTGGGTTGACCACGTTAACCTCTCTTAATGAATTATACCAACCCCCTTAATAATAACATAATTAAATGCAGTTTATTATTAATATGTATTATCTTGTATTTCTTATATTTTTATACTCAATAGACTCCATGACTATTTTCTAATCCTCTCTTATGCACAAAAAAGGGTCAATTAAAAATAATCAACAACAATTAAATCTAATTTTACTATGCATGGTCGGTTAAATGGATGAAATGGCGTCATAGTACTATGTTTTGTGCCATATCCGCGTTTAAGCCGTTAACTTCCAAAATTAAAAATAATGATAAGGATAATTTCACTTACTCATGGAAGTTCAGCATAATTTACCTTATGTTTAGTATATGATATTGTGATAGCACCTAATTTTGCTCCCCTTATAATTTTACTTACTTAGCTATTTGCCACGGTGAAATCTCAATCGCACTACCAACCTCAAGGCATGCACACTCACAATCTCACTCCAAGAAAAAGTTATTATGATATATTGTATAATTTCTTCAATTATGTGATCTTTAATAACTAATATATTGTGACCTTATGTGTGTTGTGAATCTAATTAATTGGTGCAGTTTGTGATGGTGATACTGAAATCTTCAGTGCCAATATCATTTGAGGGTAACAAGGAACCAGCTGCGTATGCTGAAATAGTGTCAATGGGTGGCATAAATAAAGAGGTGAAGAGGAAGCTTATTGCTACCATTGGGACCATTCTGCAGTCCAACCTGTCTATCCCAAGAACGCGATTTTTTCTCAAAGTCTTTGATACAACTGCATTTCGTACTCACTCCAAAATGTGATATGCTACAAGATTATTGAGCTCTAATAAATCATTATGGGCTTTTAACGTGTGTGTATTGCCATAATTCTCAATGTGTACAATCTTATCCTTTTGCCAAATTGCATGATTGGGTAATCCATCAGGTTAATCCCTGCAAATCTTCTATATTGTTATATTAAATGTTTCTTCCTTTCATGTCTTTCAAGAGGCAATAACGTTTCTAAATATATGCAAATATTTACTTCCTTTTTTTTTTTTTCACTCTCACGATTAATTACTCCTCTTATTTGAGTCATCATCTTATACATTTATAAACCTCAATTATAATTCTCTTTTTTATGACTTACTGCTGATCAACTAGTGTTTTACAAATAAAATTATCCATAAACTCCACCTCCAGAGCCACCGTTTGCCCTACCATCGGAGCCGTCACGCGTCGCTACGACAGAGCCACATTTGGAGCCACTTTCCATCCCAGGGATGTCCCTCGACCATCCCATCATGATCGAGGATGATGATACTATTGTTATCGAGCCTCCTCCTTACTAGAAGGACGTGGAGGTGGACCCTTGCTCTTTACGTCCTTTTCCCCGCTTTGCAGGCCATCACCGTGGTGCCAGGAAAAGAGTCCCAGTGCTGCATCGTCTGATTTTCAGGAGAAGTCACGATGACGAGGCGGGACCATTCGGTGTCCATCATGATCTCCCTATTATCACGGAGGGCTCATCTGAGGACAAGGAGGGCGAAGACTCGCCCATCCAGGACACGCCGGCAGAGTCATCTGAGGATGAGCCAGAGGAGGACCCGATGGTGGTAGATGAGGAGGACGAGTACGAGGAGGACCCAGAGGAGGACCCAGAAGTCCAAAGAGGTGTAAACAATCGTGTTTGGACCCGTCTACCCATGATCATTTTCTACGGACTCAATGGGTAGTGCCCGTCACTCCTTAGTATCTATGTGTTAGAATTTAACAACTTTGTATTTATGACTATGAAATTCGTAGGGATGATTAAGGATGTTAACTATTTGTTATTTTGATGGAATGCTAATGATTAATGTTGGATGCATATATATATATATATATATATATATTGATGGACCACTTATTTGATGAATCACTTTGTCAATTGTTTGAATAACTGATTGACTATTATTCGTCTGTCGATCGCTAAGCTGTATGCTCTGCCATTTGTAACATATGATTCGTCTACGCATGCTCTAATTTATTGTCTAAATAAGAATGAAGAAAACGGTTTACGACCTAGTTAAGCACGGTTTACGACTTAAGCGTAAGCTAGCTAGCTAGAGTGTTTCGTTGACGAGCTCTCTTTTACCTAAAAAGAAATGTTTTATACATTTTTGATGAAGTTGAGTTTGCAAGAAAGGTGTGAGATGAAATGCTTTATACGTGAGATGTGACTTTGAAGTATCGAAGTCACTTATTCTTCTGATATGATTCATTCTATGATCCGTTCTTGTCATAAGAAAGGGATATTGCTAAAAATGTAATAATATTTTGATTGTTGGTGCATTTTTTATGCTCATGTATTATATTTTTTTAATAAACTTTATTTAGGTTTTTTTTAAAGTTTTTTTATAATTTACCAAACATAATATTTGATAATTTAAATTTTGATTATTTATTATTATTATTTATATTAATTTATTTGATTATTTTAGCATGATAAATAATGATAATTTATACAATATTTTAAAGCCAATTTAAGTTAGCTGCAAATTAAAAACAATTTAATAAAAAAAACTAGTTCCTTTATATTCAGGTTCACAAATCTAGTTCTATTTTGTATCTAGTTAAACTGGTTCTTGAAGTTGCCAAATACCTCCTGTGAGTTGTCTTAAAAATCGGTCATCATGAAATGAGCTAGCAATTTACTAACCTAAAAAGTACTTAATTCAAGGTGATCCAACCTAAAAATGGCCTCATTTGAGATGACTAGTTTTAACAGCTCTATTTTTTGGATACACAATCAAGATGTTCACTAATGTGACTTGTAGATGCTTCTAAGAATGGGATAGCTAGCTCGGGGATATAAGGTTGCTCCATACCCAAAGGGTGCGTGTGGTTAGCAAAATCAGTAAACATTCCCAGGCATTCCTAGGAATGCTACTCCCATGAATGACTTTTCCAAGAATGAATTTTAAATGTGTTTGATTTACTCATTAAATTTCTGTGAATCTTGCAAAATATGCTTAAGAATGAACCATTTGTACATTTAGTTGGCACTAATATTTCTGGGAATATTTTTTGTTTTACCAAAGTTATCCCTAACAAATGAAAAAAATTGATCATTACACACATTAAACCCATATTTAAATATAATCTACATGTAATTAATAGTTATTTATCAACTCTAAAAAATTTATTATTATTATTATTAATATTTTTTATTGATTAATATTAATTAATTATTTAGTAATATTATTATTAATTACTTAATATTAATTAATACTAATTATTTATTATTACTAATACTATTATTGATTATTTAGTATTATTAGTTATTTAATAATAATTACTAGTTATTGTTATTATTATTAACTAATTATGTAATAATAATTATTAATTAATGTTATTATTAATATTATTTATTATTATTATTTAATATTTATTATTATTAATTATTTAACATTTATTATTATGATTTAATATTAATTATTTTTTCAACTCCCCAAAATATTTATTATTATTATTATATTATTGTTATTATAAATATTATTTATTATTATTATTATTAATTATTTAACATTTATTATTATGATTTAATATTAATTATTTTTTCAACTCCCCGAAATATTTATTATTATTATTAT